>VZTL01011788.1:0-11157 GCA_013400535.1 Scopus umbretta
TCTTTTGGTCAGTTTGGGTCAGCCTGTCTAGGTTGTGTTCCCTCCCAGATTCTTGCCTACCCTCAGCCTAGTCACTTCAGGGGCAGAGTGGGAAAGAGAGAAAGACTTGATGCTGTGCAACTACTACTCAGCAATAGCCAAATCACTGGTGTGTTATCAACACTGCTTTAGTCACAAATCCAAAACAGCATAATCCAGGCTGCTATGAAGAAAATTAACTCTTTCCCAACCAGTCCTGGAAAATAAACTGAGAAATGAAGAGGGAATGAAGTCTCAAAAACACCTATTCAGTCAAAGAAATTCAAAGGTTTGGCTTTTTTTTTTTGTTGTTGTTGTTGTTGTTGATTAGTTGTTTTTCAGTACGTTTGGTATAATTTTTTCAGTGTCAAATCAGGTATTATTATTTTTTACATTGAAGGTACATGAGGAAAAGCAGAACAAGAGCACAAAAATAAGCTACAAAGTATGCTACATCACTTTCTAGTGCTCCCTTAATTCTCTGTTTCTATCACAAATAATGTTAGGATTGACTTCTGATGATTGGCCATTGCTTTAGTGTCAGAACTACTGAAAATGTTCTGTGAGGGTACCACACTTGGATTGCTAATCACCTCTTATGTGCTTATCAGCGTTAAGAATCCCATAGCTCTGGGAATATCTGTGAATGCCCCATGGATTTACATCTTTGTTTCAAAAGTCTTTTATTTTTACAGGATTACTTTTCCTGTTCTACACAGGAGATTATCAAGAAAATTATACAAACAGACAAAGGACCATCTTGTTTAGATCTTATTGTAATTTGACCTCATTTAGATAAATCTATTAAAACATTAACCTGGCCTTAAATTCTCTAGAGATGTGTTGTGTACAATATATTGTAAGGGCTAAGAGAAATTTATAGAAAATGTCTGCATAATCAGCAAAGACTTTACCCTAGATGTATGTAAATTTACCTAATCCTGATGTAAAATCTTAAGAAATATCCTTAGGATTTTTTCTTCTCTTTTTATTATGTTAATGGTCAAGACCAATGGAATATGTAAAATGTATGAAAATTTATGGGGTTTAATGTAATTGCTGTCATATTTGCAAGGCAAAAATAAAAGAAACTCTGTGAAGATTTGAATTTAATTTGCAAAGAAGAGAAAAGAAGAAAATTTAGTTCATAAATTCAGGGAAAGTTTTCTTGAAGTAATTTTCTTTACCTGATTTTTTTTTTTTCCATTTCTCGTGAAATTTGGGAAAGGTAATAATTCCTGTTGAAGTTTGGATAAATGCTGGGGAAAAAAAAATAAATATAAAACTCTGACTGAACTAAACTGGAAAATCAAAGAAAGCTTGGCTAACTTCTGCAACTTATTTTGCTTAATAACAAGGTGCTTTTTTTAGACTTTCATGCTTCAACAGTGAAGCTCTGTTGGTTTAAGTCATTATTTTCCCTGACCATCTGTTATGAACCAATGCAGGATTCTGCCCTCCTAAAGACTCAGCAAAAGGGAACTTTTGCCTTAATATTAGCATCTGTTAGTGCAAATCTGGCATCTCAGATCAAAGCACCAATCAGACTTCATAGACAACTGACTGAGGTGGAAGCATAGGTTTCCTCTCTTGCTTCCATTGCGCCGGCTGTAACCTCATCAGCCAATAAATATAAGGTATTGGTGTCTTAAACTGCCACAGGTCTGGGTGAGTAAAGTATATTGGTTCCAAAAATAAAGACTGAAGTTCCAATGCTGAAGATAAAAACAAAATCTCTTTGACATCTGTAGGTTAGAATGATAATTTAGGACTTCATCATGGCTATTCCACAACTACATATACCACAGAGTTAAAGGTGGCTTTTAATAGATGTGTGTAGAAATAGGCATGTGGATTCTGCCTGGAATGCCATAAGAGAAAGGCTTATTATATTCAGCGTCTCCCCTTACCATCTATTGCTCACCAAGCACTTGCAATAGCCACAAAATTTTCACTTTTTAAAAGTATGCATTAATAACAGTTTTCCCATTTATAAAAACAAAGCCAGAGATTAAAATGGCTTTAGGAATTAATATAAGGAAAAGAAAAATATGAGACTTATTTTAGACAGATGCACTTTTGCAGGTTTTGTTTCCAGTTGTTAATGAAAACTGAGAAGTGCTGTGTGTATACACTTCTCACTATTCTGTTACATACTTGTTTATATGTAGGCAAAACACTCAACCTTTTGCAAAATGGAAGTAAAATATTTCCATGACACAGAAGTGTGATGATAGGGTTAATTAAATCAGGTGAGGTGCTCTGAAATCTCAGATCTGTTAACTTATAACAACTTTTTTATTTTTTTCCTAAATGGATTGAAAATAAGAGGTACTGGAAATCACATAAGTGCACACATTCTTTTAAGATTCTCTGGCTGATTTCTTGACCAGACAGGCCTGGATAAACTCCAGATAAGCATCTGGATGCTTATCCAAAGTGAAAAAAACACAGTGAGTTTGAACTGTGTTCTTTAGCCTTCGCTTGAGGTTTTTATGAATAGCACACGATACACAAGGACCTCAATGCTGTTCACTTCAAATAGGTCAGAGAAAAACTCAACTGTTTTTTGATACAAATGGAAAAGGACTTATCTGTGAAAATAATTGAAACTGCAATGAATGATGTAACACTCTAAATCTAAAAAAATTCTGATAAACTTTGCAAATGATAATCCAAATCTCTTTAGGTATAGTGATTATGTCCATTAGAGAAACATTGCCACTTTTGCAATGAAATTAGGCTTCTGCTTGCTACACTAACTTAAATAAAAATATCCACGACAATATTTCAATTTTAAATTTTTATACAATATCAAAGCAGTAAAATAAAATCTGGGGTTGGAAAACGAATTCACTGCTGACTGCCTTAGCCACTTCTTAACCACTTCTTTTGAGTGGTATGGTTCAACACTGTATCATTTGTTTTACTAACTCGCTGTGTTTGACTTACTTTGGTGGGACTAATTTTCTGGATAAAGTCCAGCCATGTGTATATATATAAAGTACATATATTTTTTAGTTCTTTTAGTTATACTATGACTTTTTGAGAGTGTAATCTTAAAAGTAAACATCTTAAAGCATGTATATGTGTCATTTCATCTCTAAACACAGGTACACCTAAATGTTTCAACTAGCTCCAGTTGCAGGCACTGTTTGTCCTTGGAAAAAAATGCTACAGATAGGCGGATTTTTTGATACCTTAAGGTACTCAGTGATGCTGTCTGTTGAGTAGGCAACATTTCTGATAGCATAGTCCTCTCAGAATCCAAGGTGTTCATCAACAATGTTCTCTGTTTTTAGGGTAGGAATTGATGAGCTTCCAGGGGCCGTAACTGCAGGAGGAGCTGGAACCATGTTGGAACTACTTTCACAACCATTCCTCAAAATGCATTTCTAAGTCTGGAGAAAAGAAACTGAGAGAGAGTGCCCAAGATCTTAGTATGGCTGGGAACATAGTCCTTAACTTCCTCCATACTATCATGATCTTTTCTTTTGCACTGTCTGATGTATGATCATGGTTGGCTAACAACTGTACTTCCACTGCAGGATTACTGTGGGTGTTTGCATACTTCTTTGCTAAGATTTCCTCCTGAGCTTCCTGTAGTACATATCCAGTTATTTGGATATGTACTGCTGTGCAGAAAAGTCATGAAGAAACAAACCACCTTTGTGCTCATCACATATTTCCTTCCAAAGAGGCTGTTAAGTGTGGTTATCTTACTCTAAACACTGTTAAACAGGATTGAAGAATTAAATGCTATATGAACTGAACTTAGTTCCCTTTAATGTTTCTCATCAACTGACCATTACAAAGAAAATGTGAAAATTACCTGGTTCAACTTTTCCTTTAGTAAAACAAACATGAACTTTAGCTTGCCATGCTACAGCCAATGCTTTACTTTGGAACCATGTTATAGC
This sequence comes from Scopus umbretta, assembly GCA_013400535.1. NCBI lineage: Eukaryota > Metazoa > Chordata > Aves > Pelecaniformes > Scopidae > Scopus > Scopus umbretta. Next base: position 3,939 of record VZTL01011788.1, read on the forward strand.
TAATAGCTGCACCTCTGAGGGCTTAAAACACCCGCTACTGGAAAAACCTAGCATATTTCTGTTGTTTTCATAATGTAAGGTTTTATTCCAGCTAGGACATGGTGGAGGTAAGTGCAAGAACTATCATCTGCTTTCACTTTGTTGATCTCGCAGAGTTGATATAGTGAAATTACATTTCCCATAAACAGCTGTGTGACCTTGTGTAATTCTGTCTTTATGCCTCAGATATCCTTGGGTTTCCATCTCTAAAATAAGAATACAAATTTAGGTTATTTTAAAGAATTTTGAAATCTTAAGAATGAAAAATAACGTGTAAGTGCAAAGTACTGTTGTTTATCATCACATATGAATATGAAGCTCAGTCTACTACCTTATTTCCCCCCCTTCATAAAGCAACAGAATTATAAATGTCAAATACAATTTTTGTTAGTCACAATACAAGAATAATGTGTTGTGCATAAAACTTTCCTAAATAAAAACATTATATGCTTCTTTTGGAAATACAGTGTAGGTACATACTGAACAGAAAATGTTTCACTAGTGACTGTCATTTTAGAACAAATGTCTTTGTCTATAGTGTTTGTTTTTCCCTGAGGAACAGTTGAAGGTCACATTATTAAAACTGCTAATAAATTACAATATTTGTGTTAGTTAATTAAACCTGTCAGATGAAAAAATATCTGAAACATTGGATTCTACCTTTTTCTATCTCCATTTAGGTAATTCAGGGAAATGGATTTCAGAATTAAGAAGAAAATAAATCCATATTTGTGTTTGGACTGGTAAAAAATGTAAATGAGTAGGTGTTTTTTTCCAATTGTGTGTAATATGACAAGTGCATTTTTTCTCCAAAACCATTGCAGTTATGAACTCATGTTAATTCTACGTTTTTCTTTGTAAAAAGTCTAAAACATCTGATGACATGGCAATTTTCTTTTTTTTCCCCTGAATTTGTGTCAGGCATTAATGGCCCTGAGCAGCCTCACCTGGGACCCCAAATGACACTCTTTGTCCATGTGCCCAGGAAAATAATTTCAGTTCAAGAGTGGGACTTCAGTTACTGCATGAAGTATGGTGTAGGTGTATCTGTCTCACATTGTGCATCCTGGGTGGGCCCTTTGTATGTACACTATAGTCTTGTCCTCAGACATGCCTCTGGCCTAGTCTCCTTTTGCTTCTGGTGAGACGCCTGGTTCTGGTGCATCACTTGTTCTGTCAAGGGCTATCAATGCTCCCTGCTATTATCACCTTTTCTCTGCCTATCATTCTGAGACCCAGTGGGACTGCGTCCCACCAGTGGGGGCAGTGCCTGTGGTGGGGTCACCCTGGACTCATGGCTCATTCCTCTTCATGGAACAGCCCCACTCTTTAGGCTCCATGACACTGTAAATCTCATTATTGTTTCCTTAGCTAGACAATGACGTCACAAGTGATGTCCCAGAGGTATTCCTAGATCACATTCAACTAGGAATTAATCTGTGGTACGATTAATCTGGCCAAATGTGCTGTCTGGCAGAAGGTGATACAGTGTAATGCCTATATCTGAACTTGTCTCACAGGTTCCCTTTATAGTCCTTTTATTACGGATATGAATGGGCAACTTTAGGCTGTAATTCATCTGACCAGTTTTAGATATTGCTATAGATAGATCCCCTACTTCATTGGACAGAAAGAGACTGATACTTACAAAAGATGATGTCTATCATCTTAAATATACTTTCATTCTGGTGGTAGTAGTTTCTCTCCAATTTCTGTAGAAGAAAGCTTGATGACTTGAAATGGGCTGACAGGAACCTCATGAAGAACCTCATAAAGGGAAGTGTAAAGTCCTACACCTGGGGAGGAACAGACCCAGGCACCAGCATATACTGGGGCCACACATCCGGAAAACATCATGGCAGAAAAGGACCTGTGGGTCTTGCTGGACAACAACTTGAACATAAGCTAGCAATGTGTCCTTGCCACAAAGGTGGCTAATGGCATCCTGGGCTGCATTAGGAGGATTGTTGCCAGCAGACTGAGGGAGATGATCCCTCCACTCCACTCAGCACTGGTGAGGCCACACTTGGAGTGCTGTGTCTAGTTCTGGATTCCTCAAAGATTTTGAACAACTGGAGAGAGTCCAGCAAAGGGCCTCAATGATGATGAAGGGAATGGAGCATGTGATGTATGAGGAGAGGCTGAGGGAGCTGGGACTGTTCAGCTTCGCTTGAGGAGATCTTATCATGTATATGAATAAATATATGTTCAAAGGGGATGCAAAGANACTTCAGGAACAACTGCTCCAGTGTGGGTCCCCATGGAGTCACAAGGCCTGCCAGCAAACCAGCTCCAGCATGGGCTCCTCTCTCTCCACAGGTCCTGCCAGGAGCCTGCTCCAGTGCAGGCTTCCCACAGGGTTACAACCTCCTTGGGGCATCCACTGGCTCTGGGCTGGGGTCCTTTATGGGCTGCAGGTGGATATCTGCACTATTAACCTCCACGAGCTGCAGGGGGACAGCCTACCTCAGCATGGTCTTCTCCACGAGCTGCAGGGGGATCTCTGCTCCAGCACCTGGAGCACCTCCTGCCTCTCCTTCTTCATTGACCTTGGTGTCTGCAGGGTTGTTTCTTTCACATATTCTCACGCCTTTCTCTGGCTACAGTTGCTGTTGCACAGCAACTTTTTCCCCTTCTTAAATACGTTATCACAGAGCCATTACCACCATTGCTGATTGGCTCAGCCTTGGCCAGCAGCAGGTCCATCTTGGAACATGCTGGCATTGGCTCTATCAGACATGGGGGAAGCTGCTAGCAGCCTCTCACAGAAGCCACCCCTATAGCCCTGCCACTACCGAAACCTTGCCACGCAAACCCAAAACAAGGAATATGATTTCAAAAGTGACTCTTAAGAGGACAAGACTAAAATCTTTTTGTTAACAGCAGCCATGTACACCATATGGTGGACAACAAATAGAAATAAGACAAAGACTTCCTTTGTTTCCAGTACCCTATGGTGAAGAGTCATGGATTGATGGGGTCAGATTCACTTGATTCATATGTTACCTAGGTTTATCAATCTACTGACTGAAATGGAAATTAATATGGAAGAAAAAATGGAAATGTAGAACTGGAAATGGAAACAATTTTTTTAAAGACTGAGTGGAAAACTGAAACCCTGAGAGCTATTGAAGGTGGAAATTCCATGAACTGCAAGAGAAGGTTATAAAGATTTCAAGTTGGAGTTGAAATTTTAATAAAAAATGCAGATACAAATGTGCTTTTAGGTTGCCTGCACTAGTGTAATTCAATAAAACTGAATGTTATTCAATCAAAAAATGACACCTACCTATAGCTGTTAGGTAAATTCTGTCTTAACTGCATGCTGCTCAGAATCCTGTCCTCTTTAGAGAAAAAAAAAAAAAAAATAGTCCAGAGCCTTTTAAAATCATAGATCTCTGCCTGATATGTAGTATTTTGAGTTGATGTCCTGGTTTCAGCTGTGTGGTGCTTGGTTGCCGATAGGGGTTAAACCACAACAGTTGACAAAGTGGAACGTACATTTCTTTTCCAAAAGCATGTTTCTTTGGAAGAAGCTTTTCCTGGTCTAGGAACTGAGGATTCACTGAGTACAGTCTTTATAAAAATTACTCCTTCAGCCTATTTCTGGCTGATATGATGCAGTAATTTAAGAGCTGGAATACCATATCTAATCCTGTCTCTGAAATGGTGTGCTTGCAGGGGAATAAAAAGTTGTAGAAGAGTGGCTTGAAGTCTATGGCATATGTGGCAGTTAATCTTCTCAGTCGCTGAAGGCTACAATGGGGTCTTTGCCCAAAAGATTTTCGATAGTATCCTGAGATTAGGGTACAAGTCATGTTTTTCTTCCTCCCAGAAGAGACAGTGGATGGATACCCTGGCTATTCTGACAAATATATTTTGCAACTGAAGACAAAGGTCTTTCTTATTTCATAGACAAATGAAAAGAAACCTCTATCACTCTTGATTAACTAGCAATGTTTTTCAGGTATTGTAGATGAATACTTCCTCTCTTCAGAAAAGAATAAGGAATGTGTGTGGGGTTGTCCTGGTTTCAGCTTAATTCGGAGTTCATTTCCTTCCCAGTAGCTGGCATAGTGCTGTGTTCTGGGTTTAGTATGAGAACAATGCTGATAACATGCTGATGGTTTAGATATTGCTCAGTAGCGTTTAGTCTAGTCAAGGACTTTTCAGCTTCCCATGCTCTGCCAGGGGCACAAGAAGCTGGGAGGGNCGCATTTCTGACAGGTGGAAGGAGGTGATCCTTCCCCTCTGCTGAGCACTGGCAATACACTTTTGCAGTGCTGGGTCCAGTTCTGGAGCTCCCCAGTACAAGAGAGACAGGGACATACTGTCAAAGGGCCAGAAAGATGATGAAGGGACTGGACTGGAACCTCTGGCATATGAGGAGATACTGAAAGAGCAGGGACTGTTCAGCATGGTAGAAAGAAAGCTCAGGGGGATCTCATCAATGCATATGAATATCTGATTGGGGACAGGGGAGAAGTATAGAAGATGGAGTCAGACTCTTAGTGGTGCCCACTGAAAAGGCAAGAGGCCATAGGTACAAACTGAAGTACAGGAACATAAGAAAAATTATTTTACTATGGGAATAGTGAAACACTGGAACAGACTGCTCAGGGAGACTGTAGAGTCTCCACCCCTGGACATATTAAAACCTGGACTGGAAAGTGTCCTAAGAAATCTGGTCTAGCTGACCGTGCTCTGAGCAGGGAAGGTTAGACCAAGTGATCTCAACAATTGAGTGAATCTGTGATTGCTAATTATTACTGCTTTCTTTCTGTTCAGTTGACCTTTTTAGTTCTTTCTGGCATGGGACCTTATCTATGATTAACAATTGGATATCATGTGCTAAAGGCCACAACTCTCAAGAGTTCAGCACAGAAAAACCTGATATGCTCTAAAATGGAGATAAAAGGCATTAAGTAAGGATTGGGTAGGAAGATGCTGAAGGTGATGGGGAAGATCCTTCCTCTGAAGAGTAACGTGTAATTCTTGTCTGTTGCAGATAAATAGTTGGAGTTCCTCATTTTGGAATATTTTGTCCAGAATAGAACTTTGCAGTGGACACTGATGACTGTTTTCCCATTTTACTGTGCAAGAAGTTTACAGGTTAAGCCAGAAATCTCTCTTCACTTTGATTAAACCTATTCCAAGATTCAGTGGTTTCCTTATCAAGTAGGATGAAAAACTCCTTTTTGCTTAACGTATGCTGTTGAATTTTACTGCCTACATTACATTCTATAGCATGTGTAGGAATGCACACAAGCTACTTTCATGGAATTCAGTTCCAAAATGATCCTGGGCATTTGCATATTTTACATTTGTATGCCCTGCTTTTTATCGTTTCAGCTGGACATTCCAACTTCATCCTGGTGCATCTTAAGAAATATGGTAACTGAAGTTTTAATAGCTTAATTTGCCAAGCGAGCATTTCCTGCATTTGGAACAAAGCAGTTACTGTTTTTGTGTAAAGCACAACCTGGTTTTACAATGAGGTTGAAATGGAAGCAGTGTCTACAGGTTGTCTCATAAATATGCATTTTTCCTAGCAGTTTCAGTGAGATGTGTAATGTTTTGGTCAGTCTTGTCTTTGTGATCATCTACAAGGGCTTAACATGTTCTCTGGTCCATGCTGACACAGAATTACTTACAGGTCCATAGATTCTCCTGTCACTCCTGTTTTCCTGAGATGTTGCTGGCCAGTTATCTTTATTGCAAGCCATACCAATACTTGCTTGAAGACCTGAGAAAATATTTGAATTTCCTTAAATTATTGTGTTTGGAGTGCCTAGCATCATGGAACGTGAAGCAGAATTGTGGCTTTAATGTACTTTATACTCTAACACAGGAGCATCATGAGTCTCAGGTCACATACTTGCATAGCCAATCTTGTATTCAGGAGACACCAGGTCCAATCATAATCTATTGTCTACAGTACCTGAAGACTCATTGTAATTGTAATATTTGTAACCATATTTTTCATTTGGTAGGAAAATTTACATTTACTCCAACTGAAATTACATTTTTAAAATTTTTGCTAACTTATTTGTAGTTTGTGAGTAATATCAGTGCTCTTATTTCTTCCTGACCTTGTCAAAAACAAAGATCACATGTACAGGGAAAGCAACACAACCATTCTGTTAGAACAGCTTTTGCAATACCAGCTGCGATAACCAATGGCTACATAGGATATCTTAATACACTACCATGAACCATATTTCTCGTATTAACTTAAGAGTAAGGCTAACACTTTCAGAAAATAAATGAATAGAGTGCTGCAACATCTCCCTCACCTTTCTACACTCTCAGGAAAAAAAAGTAGAACTGTGCCTTCTCCAGCTGTCATCTTAGTTCTGAACCTGCAAAGAGCTATTATAATACAAAGACTTCCTTTTTTTCTGTTGAATGTAATGCCACCAGTTAGTTGGCTTATGTATACTAGATATGGGAAAGCACTTAGCTGTGTGTCTTGTTTTCTGTGCTCATCTATTTCTATTTGTTGTGTTACAGATGAATGTTCACTTTCATCTCTGTGGTAGAGTGACTTTGATACTTCTCTCAACTTCAGGGGCCAGAGTGGATCAAAGCCTTTCCCAACAGACGTGTTCATATGAAGTAGCAGAGGGTGACTGATTGACATAAAGCTTATATTGTCAAATTTTAATGCTAGCAAATTAAAATACTCCTATTGGCTATACATTTTTTTTCCCCTATGAACAAATAAGCTCTCAAAATCTCAATCAGTGGGTGATTGGGGAAAAATGTTTCTTTTGCTGTGAACAAAGGGCAAAACAGCAGGGGTTTATTTTTTTCCTCTCTTGATTTAAAGATAGGTATAGTGAGAGAAACCTTCTTTGCAAAATACAAGTAAATCTCTGGGTTTTTTGAAGATGAGATGAAGGGGGAATGAGACGATGAAGTTGATCTTTTTCAACATGCCAGATCAGGAAATTTTTGTACTGCGATGAGTGCTTTTCCCAGTCTCTTCAGATTACTTAGAAGGAAGGAGTACAAAACCTGTAACATCCTCGTTTGTGATAATTAGCTGTGGTGGGTATGCTGGAAGAACACTGTGAATGATGTTTTGAGTGACAATCACTTTACACATTTAACTTAGTTTTCTCCCAAGGGCAATGAAAGTTGCATTACTGTATTGTGTAGTTTGTTCCCTGCTCCC
>VZTL01011791.1:12549-27946 GCA_013400535.1 Scopus umbretta
AAAAAGAAGGAATGACACTGTTAGAGATTCACTCACCTTTCAGGAAATTTTTAGTTTCAAGACATTCAAGACATTTCCTGACTCCTCCTCTCTCCATATGACCAGGCCATCTCTCCAGTGTCATGTAGCATGCCAGACCGATTCATCTGGGTTTCTGTAAATCCTATGATGGAGCTTGCAGAATGTGCCATAAAATGGAGACATGAAAAATACTCAAACTAGACATGGAAAAAATTGACTCTTACTCCAGATCAAGCAGTCAGCAGTATCAATTACATGGAGCTACCATTGCTGGTACTAGGTAATGAAGTGGAAGAGCACAGTATTATTATGATGCAGTACAAAAGCTGTGTTAGATTATATATATGTGTGTGTGTAATTACTCCTGTTGCTAATTTTCAGGTCATAGCTAACAAGTGTTTTATTTCAGTTCTAACTATCTTGTTCCATCTTTTTGATCACTGAAAGTCACAAAAAGATAGACACATGCAGCAATAATTTATACAACATAAAAATTGGAAAGAAAAGCAGGAAATGGAAGACAGAAAGAAAGTCTGAAAGGTTAAATAGTAAACATTGATTTTCCTCTCTGATCCTCTTTGATCTTTAGCAATCTTTTGTGAATACTATTTTTTTTTTTTCCTGAGGATAGTAAATGCAAAAGCCTTTGTATTCAAAATTCTTCTTACTATACCTGTTTCACGTTATTGGTGGTGTAACATTTGGATTCCTTAAGCTCAGAGGTGATTTCTTCTTTGAGCAATGATGCTTTTAACCTTACATATAAGATACACAAATGTATACTTCCTATTCCTAAAGGAAAGTCACTAAAGAACTTGCATAGATGTTTTACTTTATGCATTTCAGTGTTCCCACTCGAGTGCAAAAAGCTCTTTATATGTAACCCTCAAAAATTTGCCTGCTTTCAGGAAATTTAAGGAGACTATGAACCATAAGAACTTTTTACATGATGTCTCTTGTTGTTCCTACAAGATCTTACAGAGAACACTTGGCAATAACTTATCCTGTAATAGCACAGGTATGCAACACTCTTGCTGTTCTTTTCCTCACTGAAAGTCATATGTACTTCTGGTTTTGCTTTTTCTGAACTAATAAAACAAAAAAAGTTTTACTTATGTACGTATGTTGAAGAGAGTTTTCTTAGAGCACTTTTAGCATGTGCCCTAAAAAATAACATTCCAACTTTATCCCTCACACTGACTCTAGCAATGCAATTTTTAATTCAACATGGAATGTTAAAAACCAACAAAATAAAGGTTTCACATGGAAGTAAGTTGATAGTTAGTATCTTTGATGATTTGATCAAGAAAATATTACATTTCAGGCAGAACTTTAACAAATGTTGGAATCTGGGATAACTGGGGAACATTTTGTCAATAAACGCTAAGACATACATTCAAGTGGAGCAACAGGAAAATTAATTTCTGATACAGCTTGTGACTTTCTTTAGTTGTTTATATTTGGCTGGCTAAGATTTCTTTTTAGCATTCAAGTGCAATATGTATCATTTAATCAGGGATACACTATAGAAAGAATCTTGTTAAAAAGAACAACAAAACCCCCAGGAGAAATCTAGGAGAGGCTGTTTGTTGGTGAGAAGTTAAGCTGCCTTTCCGATTTGTTTTTGTTTCAGTTCATTGCCTTTTATCTGCTCATACCATTATCTTAACTTTTTAATATAATCTCCTCTCTATTTGTATTATGAAAATTCATTTATCAGAGTTATATTGTATTACGGCCTGTACCAAAGTAATATCGGCTACATTTAATGTAAAAATTTCAGCTTATTTTAGGCTAAATGATTAGTTAAAAGACCAAAGAAAGACTTCTATGGGTATCAAAGACATTCACGTATCATTGAACAAAGGATCATTTATTTGCCTATTTCAGTGTGGGAACTGGATTTCCAAATCAGCCTTTTTGGCAAGAGCACAACAGACATACGGAACAGCTTGCTGGCTAATACTGTGGGAAAGCCATATCTAAAAAACCATCACAGCGTGACCAATAAATCTGTGTTGCAGGTAGACAGTGGGCCCAGTTCATCCCTGATATAACTTCATATTGGTGAATGGGAAAAATTTTACCTTGCTGTATTTGTGGTTTACCCGATTCATGAAAAACAAGTTGGGGATTAAGGCAGGTATTTTGTTCTCTATGAGTTCCAAGAAAAATAGCCAGTAGCCCCTCTACTGTCTTGACAATATGGTCTAATGTATCTGAAAATATCCTTTTAGGAATGACATATGAACCTTGCAAGCCGTATATGGAACTAAAATCTAGTAAAAAAGATATACTATTTTTTACGGTAGTTTATTCCATGAACTCATATAAAATATCTTCCTTATTGGCATCTGCCAATATTCTCTGGATCATAGTGACACATACCTGCTTTCTCAAGAACTAAAATATGGACAATTTTTAAATGTACGTTACTGTCAAGTAATTAAATAAAATATACCACATACCTGTCTCTGTTAAGGAAGTCAAAACTCCTTACATTCTTTGCAAGCAAGCAATAAAAAAAAATTAAATCTTTAAAAAATCCTCAATCCCTCATATTTTCTTTTATTACTAGAAATTATGTCTGAGAGAGATATGTTCTTTGTGTTGAAGACGGACTGCTCTACTGCAATAATATCCTAATTTTCAGATTCTTTTCTTTTACATAAAAAGTCTGATGTCTCAGAAGTGGAATCCCATTGTTAATTGTCATCTTACAAAATCATGGAATGCAATTACAATACAGTTTACTTTTGCAAAACAGATCTTTGGTAAGGGCCACAAAAACTACGTAAAAGGAGATCAGACATAAACTAGACAGGAAGCATTTATAATGTTTGTTTTAGAAACACCAACCCTTCTTGGGAAGAAGGAAGGATTTTTTTTCCTTCAGTGAGGAAAACCAGCATGTCGCAAATGTTTGCTGTGAATGAGGATGGAGAGAGAAAATTAGGGTTAAAGACTAGGAAGAAAAGATTACAGATGCAGTGTATTTACAGAAATGCAGAAACTGAGGAAGTGGCCAATTTTGAATTATATGTGGAAATGGACAGCATAGTGAGTGATGGAAAAAGAAGGGCATGTTCTCTGTAAACTATAAAGAATGCATTCAGTATTATTGCCCTTTTGGGCTCTGTGTGTAACAGTGTTTAAGAAATATATGAGACAAAATATTAGAAGATGCAACTTATTTTCATGTACCCATAGATTACAAGCTGTAGACTGGGGCCTTTAATTTCAAAAGCCACATAGTACTCATGTAATATCTATACAGAGAATAAAAGTGTGTGGTAGGAAGGCAACCAATCCTTTGATCTTTTGCTCCCTCTTCTCAGCTCACCTTCTGACACAGGACTTATCTGAAATTACAAATGCTACATAAGCCAATGTTTGAACGAGTTTCTGCAGAGACTTAAATACTTTTTGAAAGCAAATTGCTTGTTGTTAAATTTTAGAACTTTTAGGCAAATGATTTTGTAAACATGAGTGTACAATTCTTTTTAAATAAATGAATTCATTCAGCTAATCTAAATGCAGTGGAAGTTAATGACTGTCTTTAAATGACTTCAATAAATACCAAGTGGCACCTAAAGGAAAAATTATTCTATGGGTAAGCCAGATTTCTTAAAACAAAATATAACAGGGAGAAACAATTCATAAAAAAACCCCCAACATTATCTTTTCATGGCACATCAATTTTTTTTGCATTCCTGTAACATCTGAGGATCAAATTGCATTCAGTTATTGCAGATATATTTCACAGGTACACCATGTCAACCTTCAAGTTTTGTTGGCATTCATACTTTCAGAATAAAAATTAAAACAGTCATCAAACATCATACTGGAATTTATGAAAATAAAAAAAATACTAGATGACATGAAGGATTTTTCAAAACTTTGGCTTTGATTTTAAAAGTGTTACCAGCCACAGCATTAGAGTGACTATGTTTTAGAAATGCAGTACGTGGGAGAATGGCATGTTGGCATGAAAGTTTATGTGTGCCTATACTACTTTCTTGAAAATGATAATTGTTTTTATCCTTGTGTAACAGCAAGGGATTTGTAGCATACCATTTAATTGTGTGAGTGCAATCTCCATAAAGATATTTTGCTGCATCAGATTGATAATATTGTTTTCATGAACGAAAGAAATAGAAATGCGTCATTTTCAAATAGGAAGACACTGTATGATGTAATGTTCTAGAAAAGATGATTCAATGTTTTGTTGTGTTTAGGGTGAATTTTTGGAACATTACCTTTAATGTAGGTTTCATGTCTGATTTGAATATGCACTTTCTACCAGCTGGTAAGTATTTCTTGTGCATATTATTGGCCTCTTTTTTTCCCCGTTTTCTTCCTCCTCCTTTGCCCTTCCATGTAGGTCCCAAGATGACAAGTAGGATATGGGTATACCATAAAGAAAATATTACTCTGGAGGTTGCTAACAGGTTACAGTCATGACAAGGGTGCCATCTGAACTTAATTTTTCATAAAATATTATGGGTTATATTAGTAAAAATATGAATGTTTGTGCCCCAATAGCCATAACTTATTGTAAAATGAAGATAAATTAACCCACGCATTTTTATCTTTACAAGCCAGTTATTCTCTGATATTGGCTCATCCTGATTTTGTTCTGTTACAAGGAGCTGGGGCACAAATATGTTCCTCAGGCCAGATTCAAGGCCACAATGATTGTAGTGTTTTAGTTCTCAGTGATTTTATGTTCTACTGCTGTGTTAAAATCACACGACCATGAAAAGTGTTTTATTTGTGTAACTACAATTACAACCACTCACTGAATAGCAACTAACCTATCCTTCCCAATTTTAAAAATTAGGAAATGGCTAGGAGAGGGAGAGACAGAAGGAAACATCAAGATAATAAAGGCTGGATTCAAGGAAGAAAGCATTGGCACTTCTAGTATGTAAAAATTTGGGACCTGGTAGTGAAACACAGGGTTAAAGGCCCTAATGCCTTAGTTCACAGCTTACTTCTGGGTTTTTTTGAATTGCTTTAAAATTTTTTTCTTCAGAAGAAAATATTGTGCCCTGCAACTGTTTTGAATTTATCTATATTTTCTACAAGCACTGGATTAGTATGCCAGAAATAATGCAAATTTCCCTGCTTTGCAGTCCTAAGAGGAAGTCCCTCATTTTCATTCTCCCTGCTACAAAAGGCTCTGCTCTCATTTATTTATTTGCTGCTATATACTTTCTCGAAATGGTCCCTATGGTAAGACTTCTTATTTATATCTCTATATACTTTATATTGCCCATTATCACATTAATCTTCGTAACACTTGCATTTAAATTCAGTTTCTGAGTATCTCATAATGCACATCTCAGTACTGGATTCCATCCTACATACTTTCACTTTTCCGTGGGAATTTCCATGGGACTTGACAACGCTTATTTTCCTACAGAAAAAAAATGTGTATTGCTGATGGCAAAAAATATCAACCTCTTTTCTGGGGCTCTGCTAGTCTTCCTAAAATGGAGAGACTCCATCCAGGTTCTAGGTCAGGTGTCTGCTCTCTCTTATTTTCCTGTGTTCCTGCTCCAGTGACCTGCCACCTCCATGTCTTTATCTGTAGACTTTTACATTTAGATGTGGAAATGAGGGGCTAGTCATATGGAAGCGAGGGGCTAGGCATGGGCTTCTGAGGTCCCCGCAAGCTGTCTGACAGCTGCGGAGTGGTGGCAGGTGGCCTCAGGCAGTCAGCCCCTCCTGGCCCCAGGCAGTGGTGGAGTACAGCTGCAGGAACTGTGAGTACAACTGGCTCTTCAGGAGCCAGTGCTGAGCATCAGCATGCCATTCTTAGCAGCACTGTTAATTATTTTTCGTTAAATAATAGTTCCTCTTTCAACATACAACTCCTGAATATAACTGGAAAGTAATTTACAGTGTTTATAAAGGAGGTGTTTTTAATGACCCAACTGCCATCTATGTACAACCAAATCTTCAAACTATATTGTTTTGCTATCTCTTCCAGTTAATAAGATGTATGTTCTGAGGGTTAGTATATGCCTAATACTGTATATAATGTCTCAAGTAGCATTCTATTGCTATTTAATTAGGGATGTTGTGTAGCACTTACAGCTATATACCGCAAGTACTTCCACTAGTGCATTAAATAATGAGACTGACATCTGTTGACTGTGCCTCCACACTGTGGAAATCACTGAACTATCATACTCATAGTTTTAATTTATTTTGGGGGATTTTAAGTCTCTAACCAGCCTTATGATGTGGTTGTCCTACTTTTTGCCCTTATTCTTTTCTATTTAATGATGAGTTTGAAGAATCCTTTTCTTTATTTCAGTGTTCATCATAACCTCCTAAGTTTTAGTTTCTCACATGTAGTTTTTTCTCCTGACCTGTCTTAATTTGCATTGCTTTGCTTATTTGTGGTAACCTTTATAGAGGGTTTTTTATGCACCTATATAAAACAAGGGATCTTCCTCTTCTCTTAAATGCAATATTTGTGAATCATTCCTAATTTTTTTCATGAACTATAACATCTTCAAAATATTCATATTCATAGATTTTTGAGTATCATTGAAGTTCTCTTGTAAATTAATAAGATATATCATCTGCTTGCTTTTTTGAACATATGGAATTTGAGTTGATATTTTTCTTAGGACTCAGACTTCAAACACTATGATCAAAACATTGATTTTGTTCATTTGCTCATTTTCCAATGTGAAATTCCCCAGGCCTTTCCCTTCCAGCACAACACAGCAATACCAGCATTACAGGCAGTTATTTTTTGTTTTTTGTTTGGTTTTTTTTTCTTTTTAAGCCTTGATTTGAAGCTTTTCTCTGTAGTGCTCATATATTTTTTGAACTGCTGTATCCACCCTTTCCAATTTTCTGATATATTCCCTTCAAAGCTTAACTGCTTAGTGTGTGAAACTCATCTGTCTTCTGGCAAAATCCAGACTTTCAATTTTGACAGTTTATTCTGTATGTTTGTTATCTTCCATATGAAATAATTCAGTTCCTATTAACCTTATGTATTGTATTTACTTTCCTTTTTTATATATATATTATCACAGCATTCTTTAGTCCACTTTTATAGCCGTGTTGAAACATTTCCAAACTCTCAGATGTGTTTTCTTTTTTCTCATGCATGTGTAGTATACATCCAATGCCCAGTACTTTATTCTCCAACATGTACACAAGTTGTTTCACAAGTCTGTGAAGGATCCTTACGTACAGTCTGACTTATTTCATAATCATAGTCAGAAAACTTATTTACAGCAGCTACAATAAGCTATCTTCCTTGAAATTAGATGTTAATAAACATTTCAGAGAATGAAAATGCTGGGACTTTAGTCTTGGTCAGCTACCGTGTTGTTTAATTATACTCTCTGGACTGTAGTGAGTTGCAAGTAAGCTGTAGAAAAAGCTTTCCATGATCTCTCTCTCTCTCTTAAATCCTCACCTTTCTGGGGGAAAAAAAAGAAAAAGAAAAGAAGTTTTTCTAAATTTGTTCAGGGCATCTTAATGCCCAAAAACTTGTACTTTTTTTTTGGGGGGGGAGGGGTGGGAAGGGAAGACAGGGATAAGGCAAATCCCTCCCAACCCATTTACAATGATTCTTTCCCCATTTTTCCAACAGTTTCTCAGGAAACCATCTAAACTTTAGAGTGCTGTAGGAAGAAGCACTCAGGAGTCCCCAGCCAGGTATAACCATGAGAGCACATGCCTGTATCTTCCTTCTGCTCAGCTGTGAGAGAGGCTCCCACTAGACAGCCTGTGTGGGACTGAGCATTGCCACAGCTGGCTGGCTGCAGGAGACCCTACCTGCACGCTTTTTGCACAGGAAAATGGATGTTATTTGCTTATTTTGCTTAATTGAATCTCACGTAAACATTCTTTTGGCCCAGCATAGTGTCTTTTCCAGTAGTTCACCTTTAAAACATACTAAAGAAAATATTTAAATATAAACAATACTGATTTTCAGATTCAGTTCATGCTGTGTCTTTACCCCAGTACTTACCAACATGACTCTGAGTCTTCTGAAGAATGATCTTGGATGCCTGCTTACTTCAAACTTATAATTCTGCTAGAACAGAACAAGCTTTATACTAACTGTTGGTTATACGTGCAGGGATTAATTAGCCTATTTTGGATCTGGATTTGTTGGGTTTTTTTTGTAAGGGATTGACTTTCTCTGAATACAGACGTATAGGAAATTAAGATAGGTCAGCTAGTGAGTCTATGAAGCTATGCCATAATTGTCATCAAAAGTTGTCAAATAGCTAAGACAATAAAAAAAAAATTAACTTAGTGAGAATTAGTTTTTTTATATAAGAGAGTGACAGCAGACTGTGACCAATCCCAAGGAAATTTATTTTGTGGTATAATGAAACTGAATACTCAACACAGTTTCAAGCTTAATATTATACAAATATTATATCATAAGAATGTTGTATGTTTGTAATTCTCACTTGCTCTTTCAACACATTTAGTTCTTAGATGTTTATTCTTCAGAGATCTTTTCCTAAAATGAGAATTAAAGACCAGTTCTCATTAAATTGCAATGAGATTATGGTACTTACCTTAAAATCTTATAAACTCTTTTTAATTTAATTTTCTTGCATTGTCTTTTTGAATATAGCAGCACTAACAATTTACTGGCTTCTGTTATCCTGTGCAGAGACAAAGGTTAACACTTGGACTACAAGTGAAAAATGACTGTTTCTTTTCTTTCTCATTATCATGCCCATTTTTTTCTCTTGGTGGGGTGCATTTTGGATGACATATTTGCCCTACCGAGAGCTGCAGGATTCTGTAAAATCTGTATGGAGACCCATTTCTTCATCGTTATCTCAGTTCTAACTATTCTTATAATCACAAATGTGGCAGGATTTCTGTTGCAGCTTTCTAAAGATGAATAAATTAATCTCAAGTGGGCCATTACCAAAGGTGAAAAAAACCCTCATTTTTTACAAGTGTAAAATAATAACCCATATTCTGATTACCAGAATAAATTAATTAATTGCTACCTGAAAAATTATCACTATTCAAAGTGCAGTTACTTTTAAAGTGCGTTTAAGAAGAGGAATCACCATCACGTCTGTATGTATCCCTCCTCCATATAACTCCTCACAATACCAAAATAAATTAAAATTAAAGGAATCTGACAGTTACTTTGAGTTAAATATGTTTTTGTAAGCTAGTGAAGAGTATTCCTAATAAAAAATATGTCCGTTCCCCAATAGTCAGCGGTTTCATTGGCCATGGGGAACATAATTGTTGCACTTCGTTGCTTTAGTATCTTGAGATAATTCATTGGAAGGCTTTCACTGTAGGACAGGGAGTTTGAATTACAGGTGTAGCCAGTACGGTGGAGTTAATAGAGGTGGTGATTCCTGTCAATAGTATTCTGCTTCTGTCATTGTGTAAACCAGAGGGTGCATTTCTTTGGGTAGCAAGGAGTGAGATGGAGTTTCAGTCCCAGACTGCGTAAGCCTATGTATCGGGAGTCTACATGTATGGAGGCAGCTGATCATTTCCAGTCAGCAGACCACTGCAGACCATGCTCCAGGAATGATTCACAGTTTCTGTTTATCATCATTCTTGCCTTTGCGTTACATACAGCCGTCTCTGTTCAGAAACAGTTACATTGTCTGACCAAGCTGAGGTAAATTGCCTAGTAAAGAATTTCTTCCCCTGGTCCTTTGGCATTTAAAACCATAGTAGCTGACACAAATATAACTTGTATTATGCACTAATAGCTCTGTGTAAGGTCTGTATACCTTTAATATACTCTTTTTCTCAGTTTAAAATCTCCCACTGATATAAAAATATCTAATAGAATACTATTCAGTCCATTGTAGAAATATATTCTGTTTGGTGAAAACATATGTTGTGGGGTACATTTATGCACAGATGGTTGGCAAGTAAGACTCTATAAGCAGTATATATTCACCATATATTTCTTCACCATTTCTGTTTCAATTTCCAACATTCAATTTTATCTTTATGAAAATACTTGTACAGAAAATAAAGAGACTGGTTCCTTTTTTGTCCATTACTGTACATTCAGCAGTGCTCTCCCAGTAAGGAATGACACAGACTTTAATGTATAGGACAGGCAGCTTGACTGAAAAGACTGACCAATATGTAGCATAACTGACAAAAGCAATAAATGCTTTTTGCTGCGTTCTCTGTCATCTGGACTTTTATCAGAATGTGAATTTCCTTAGATGTTAAAAAACTTTATGCCTCCCTCCTCCTCCATCCCAACTGGGGTCTGTACCATGCCTCCCAGCAAGTCACGTCACCTGAATATCATGGGGGAAAAGAGGATATGTTCTGCTAGGTCCATCTTTGTCTTGAAATACAGGTGGCTCCAGCAGCACCTACTCCTCTGGCAAAGGAGAAGAATTAGTACTGAACTAGAAGATCAGCCAGAAGTGAGGGTAAGATTTTTTTTTTTTAACCTCAGTTCTGAAGGTGTTTCTCTCCTTTTATGACTAGGGAATAGATGCATTAGTCATAGTAAGAGACAACTCTACCTCTAACAGAGGTATACCAAAACATAGACTATGAGAAAGGACAATCTATCCAAGTAATTGCCCCCAAAACTTGAGAGCCAACATTTATTGATGCTTAGATTGCCTCTGAAGTTAATTTGTTTCCCTTTTTTTGCAAAGCAGAATACATTTTGTATTCTGTATACCTGCATAATGCTCTAGTTAAATAGAAGTTAATGATTAATGTTGTTGAGTTCATGTCAGCAGCATTCATATACCTTCTATAAATATTTTTCACTTATACAGTTCTTTTTCACTTATAAAGAGATGTCAGTTACTGAATCCATGGATTTATTGATTACTCCCAGAGATGAACACAGAATTACCTTTATGCTAGTAATGATTATTTCAGTTTACTGTGGTTTTAATTTCAAAATAAATAATGTAATTGCATTTTTATTCTTTGACAGGAGTAATTAACTACTGCTGCACAGTGTTTCCATAGCACGTATCTGCCAGTGATTTAGATTGTTTGTCTAGTCATGCTACAACATACAAGGCAGGAGGGAGAAGCCATCTGTCATTTAATTTATTTCTTACTGCATTATGTATATAAAGCAAATGCTGGTTATGCATTAACATCAGCCAGATAGAACATTTCTTTGCATATTTTTTTCTGCTTCTAAACTGTCATTTTTATAGCCTTATGTTTGAAAGATAAATAAATGCCTTCTGTTGCCTGTAGTATGAATTTCAGAGCTATGTTAGAGGGAAAGATCTAATAGAGCCATGTTCAATGTTTCTACCCTCTGATGGATAGATTTGTCTTATTTGTAGTGAGTATAGTATGCAAAAGGCTTTGTTTATTCACTTGTCATGGGGAGATAGCTAATATATGATTCTATCTTCCAGTCTGAAAAGATTAATCGCAGCATTTCTGTCTGACAGACACCTACCTCCTCAGGCATTAAATGGTTAAGCACTGGTTTTTGACATCTGAGATACTGTTTTCATATGACTTATTTCCCTCAATAAAATTAACATGCTATATAACTAAGATTTTGTTTTCCTTTACATTCTATGAAGTGTCACAATACTCTGACGATGATCCTTCAGACTGATTCTAATGCGTTCCTCATGATTTTGGTTCAGGTCTGGTGTCTGGTTTTGCCCTTGGCTTCATGAAAGAGAAGGTACACACTGAGGTCTTCACTCCTTTTTCTCTGAGCCTTGAAAGGTATCTGCCTTTAATTGCTCTCTAACAAAATCAGCAGTGAACTTTTACTGCCACAGAATAATAGAATCATTCAGTGGTATTTACAGGACATTTTATTTCTTTTTAGCTTAGTACCTTTCTAATTATGGTTTTTATTTATATTACAGAAGAACTGACAAATTCCAGTTAGGAATGGACCTCTTCTGTATTCAACTTTGTATTGAAAAAGAATTGTGCCATGCCCTGAGGAGTTTACAGTTTGATTTAAGATACAAAAATGAATTAATTTAATAATTGTGAAGAATAGTGTTATGAAGGAAGTCTATTGTATCAACTTGTGCAATTTTAACAGTGGTATTTTATGATTTACTTTTAATATCCAGCTTTTAAAATCAGATGGCTGAGATGTGAGTCTCAATTTGTTAAATTTTTTTTTCTTTTTACTTCCCCTCCAGGAAGATTTAGTTCTTGAAGTTAAGGACAAAAGCTTGAAAAAGTGAGCTCTCATGGCTGCAGTAAAGTGTAGAAAGCACAAGACCTCCTGGTATTTTGAAAACTATTTTATGAGATTGGGGCCTTTTAATTTTTTAACTTTTATGGCTGCCAGTAATATTCTCAGTGAAAAATTCATAGCCTAAGCTGGTCAACCAGAGTTACCTAATATCTAGTAGCATAAATTGAAGGATTTTTGTGTTTAGATTCCCAGGTCCATTTAAAAAGTGTCATATAAAGGTGGCATGTGCACAGAGAGAAAATCTAGACTGTCATTGGTTTTGAACATCATTCATTTGTCATTCCCACGTCATTCTCTTTCCAAAGGGCTTCATCAAAGTCCTAACTCTTACTTGAAGTGCCCCAATTACAGTGTGTATCAGGAAAACCTCATAACAGAAAACCTATGTAGGAAAAGAAACAGTTCATAAAATCTTCATTTTGTTGCAAAATCATTTGCTATTTTCCCAAAGACTACTGGAGTCTTGTGTCAGTTTGTCTGCCTATGCCCTAGGATATCCAGCTAGCAGGGGAGCCAGAGCCTTGTCTCAAAACATGTCCACATGTCAAAACATCTTGTCAAAACATCTGATGGTGACCCATTTTGGATCTAAATATTCATAGGTAATGAATATTGTGCTATGCATAGAAAATTAATATAAAATCCACAGTCACTGAGATGTTACAATTTCCTTTTTTGTTATTTCTGGGTGGATGAAGAATCATATCATGACCTTAATAGAAACCATGATATTTTCATTTAACTTACTGATTTTTTCAGATTCTGTACTAATGATTTTACATCACAATTTTATTATAATTAAAAAGGTGATTTTGCCAGGCTGATTGAAAGCAGCCAAAAAATTTATTTGAATATTTCTATTGTTCATGTATTCATTTACAAAAACCTGTTTATGACTAAAAACAGCACTACTGACATAATCACACAAGATAGTGCTATTGTTATTATTATAACTCATAGCTGTATTAACAAAAGCCCAGTTACAGACCAGACCCCTACTGTTCTAATTTTTCTATGAGTGCCAAGCTTTTAGAAACCAAGTGTATAATCAAGACAAAACATGTACCACATAGGCAAGAAAATGCAAAGTTTCAATGAACTTAAGTCAGCTTAAAGTGCAGTGCCCCCAGGATCTTTTTGCCTTTCCATGTCTGTTTTTTTTGTGTAACAACAGCCTTTAAATACACCTTATCAGCATTTTACAGCAAAAGTGATGCTTTCTTCTTTCAAAATAAGGAAAAGGTCAACAATAGTTTCTGATAATGCTAAATATTTCCTTAATCTGAAGACTATAACTGAATGTTCAGCTGTCAAGAAACTATGGTATGACATGGATATACCTCTTACCAAGTGAATGTCCCTAGTTCAAAGGGCAGATCAGATATTTTATGGTAACTGCCTGCCTTTCTTCTCTGGTTAAAGGGCTTGTCACTTCTGCTAATCCAGTATAGACCATCTGTGCCCACTTTTTTTAGAACAGCAATATAGGCTACTATAATTTATAGCTAGGTAATAGCCAGAGGCAAAACTGCACAATATTTTAGAAAGTTAAAAAGTGAACTTTCTGCATATACCTTATACTTTAATCTATGTTTTGGGTTACTCAGCTTCCTATATCTGTGTCTTTTGCTATGAAATAAGCACAGGTACTTTTCACCTGTATGTCTTAAACATGCCATTGAACATTTTATGCTGGGTTATAACCATAAAATTGTTGTACACTCAACATAATTAATCATTTATCACCTATAATGTTACTTACTCCTCTTTTTTTTTCCTTTTGAGAAAGAGGAAAAAATTGGGATGCCAGTGCAAATGAAGAAGAAAGAGACCAAAACAGAATCACTAGAAAAAGAGGTGTAAAGTAACAGACAGACTTACTTTCTTCAGTACTGCTCCTAAAATATCAATTTTATGCTCTTCTTTTTTGTTTGTCGTAGCCCTTTATAAATATTCATATAACCTGCTACTCTGTGTTGGGAAACTTTACAAAATTGTACTGCATGGTTTCCTTCTTCTATTTCAGGATATTTAACATTTATTTTTCATTGCAAGTTGATAGCTTTCTTTTTTTGATTTACCTGAGACACTCATTTTTGTCCTTTAGGACACATTCTAGCTCTATGTCTTTCCTTCCTCCTATCTTCGTCTCAGGTTTATATCTTCTAATTTTGTAGAACAAATGTTGCTCACCAGCCTACCACTGTAAATCTTTCATGAGTTAGTCTGGATTTACACCGAGGGAATGGAGGGAAAACTGGCTTCATGCCTCTTATCTGGTGTAGTCTCTTTTCCCTCTAAAATACAGCACCTCCAAACACAGAGCAGATGCAAAACCCACTGAACCCGATACAAAAGCTCCTATCCACAGCATGTGTTTTTGACCAGAGCCTCTTGTTAAATTATTTTTCTCTTCCTTTATCAGTGCCTGTTGCCAGATTCACCTCGATTATTTTTGTTTCAATCCTTTCAAGCAAACTTTGTGTATTTCTTTCTTTTATTGCACTTCTTTCTGCTCTTGTCCACAGAGTGCATGTTTTCTGTCAGTGCACTGAATCAAAAGGTGATTCAGAAGTTACTGTGGGATTCAAATGCATTTTTCTCCTAATCTCCTAATGAAGATGCAACACTAAACACCAAATGCGAAAAGTTGTTACTGAATCTTAATACAATTAATACGTTATTTCACATTATTTCATTATTTTGAAATTCCTGAACTTGTCTTCCTCACAGTGCTGTTAAAAATGCATCTCTATTACAGCCAACCTGCTTCTTTAGCCAATAGAAAGATGTTATACATGGTATAGGACTCAGAGAAAGTTTAATATCCAGTGAGATCAGCACAGAAAGGAACAGTTTTCTGCCTTCTAATAAATCTTGTGAGTCTCCATTTGTTATGTGAAAGCATATTCACTCTGAAACAGAATGCATTACTCTGTACTTGAGGCCATGTTTCACAAAGAATAAATTGTGGCATGCTGGATAGATTGCCAGGTGTTCCTATTGTAATGAATGAGAGGGCTGGTCTGTGACTCCTGCACCCAGAGAGCGGGCGAGAGAGTGGCAAGACTCGAGTGCCAGCAGCTGTCATTGCCCAAAGACAGTGCTGCTAGCCCTTGGTGTTTATTGGGATGTACGGAGCACCAGCAGTTC
>VZTL01011792.1:680-91185 GCA_013400535.1 Scopus umbretta
GTCACTGCCTCAGCAGGCTGCTGTAAAATCCCAAGTCCAGAGGCTGACAAGCAGCCCTCCTGTGGTTCAGCTGCCTAGCTTATTGACTCCGACCCAAGGAAAAAAAAGAAAGAAAAGAGAAGTCAAGATTTCTCAGGGCAGAGAAAGGGTGCAGGGTCTTGGAGCAGACTCAACCACTTTCTTGTGTAGAGCACAAAGGAGCATAAACTAATTTAGCAACAGTATTTCTGTCTGGAGGCATAGGACTGACACTCAGAGGTGAGGGCTCAGCTCCCTGCTCTGTTGCAGACACCGTACATGACCTCTCCTCATCTGTAACGCATACACAAACATTATGACACCCAGACTGACAGTAGCCTCTGTACAGCTTCAAGCTATGTGTTTGCACAGGTGGGGTTCAATCCTTGGAGAGTGCCTCTAGCTGTTGCTGTTGCCCCAAACTTTGAGGAGTAAGCATGAATTCATGATCTGGGTCAGCAAATGGATAGTCTGAACTATTCTCAGACAAAAAAAATGTTAGCTTTTGAGGGGTTTTGTCCTGAAATACAGAATTCCCCACTTTGGAAAGAGAGGAGGGGAGCATGAGGGGGAACAGGGGAGCTGTTTTGGGGTTTTTTTCATGTGAATTGTTTTATGTGAACTAGTTCTGATTTGCTCATGAAGCAACACAGACCTGACAGACATGCAGTTTCTCAGCTATGTCTCTGATAATGGAAGAGGTGTTGTTAATTGAAATAAAGTGATTTTGCAGAACATTAATATGCTCAGAAGTCTTGTATCTGCCCTTCATTGATCTAGGTAGGGAGGTAGTGCCAAGCAGCATTGCAGTTAACCCAGTGGAAGCAGATGTACTAATGTAAATGTGTAAGTTGGACCATAGTGATGTGATTAACATATGCAACTACACTGGCAAAATAATGCAGTAATGAAAGTGGAATTGCTGAAGATAGTTTAAATTTCTGCCCCACATTCTCTTCAACAGCCAAAATCTGGTAAATTTTCTGACAAAATTGTTCAGTCTCTCTTTTCCAACACAGAAGGTAAATACCAGCCTGTCCGTGCCATCTCAAACAATGTGGTGCCCTCCCTGATGTTGTGTCAGCATTCTGCAGGGAAAAGGACTTGGAAAATACTGTCCAAGGACATGGTGTTTATTCAACAGTTTGAAATCAAGTTGATCTCACTCCTGCAGGGGCTGAGGACAAGCACAGAACTGCAGTAGCTCGGAGATCAATGACACTCCATTTCTTCCCAGCCCTTGGTACCACACATACCTTTTGCACTGTTTGTGGAGTGCTGCAGCTCCCTTCTTTGGGAAAAAGTTCAGATCACCTATAGCATGGGATGCAGAGCTGTATTTTTTTTCATGCCAGGCTTGTCCTTTTCAGAAGTCTGGGAATCATATGTCAAAGCTTTCTATATTGATGAAAAAAGTCTTTTTTTCCTCTCCCCTTAATAAAGATGCTGGAAGTATCTCCGTATTAGCCTTCTTATTTTACTCATTTTAAAGTTGTCTTCATTTATATGAAAATTCCAACTTGTCAACCATAAAACTGAGTACAGCTAATGAGGCATGGATCCAGGAGAAAGGGCTTTGCCGTGCCTTCAGTACTAAAGTGTTATTGAAATATAGTGCGGACTCTGATCTGAAGCTGTAAAGGTCAATCTTTAAACAACCTGGTCTTTTGGGATCTGACCTATCCAGGAGCATTTTAGTTTTCACTGGACTTTCTTGTTCAAACTCAGCTCTCTGGAAATAGAGCTGTGTCCAAGAGTACATCAGTGGGGCAGGGCTATTCTTAGAATGAGTCAAAAACTGCTTGTCTCAATACTCCTCACATTGTCACCAAAACCGAGGACTGCAGCTGTGGATGCTGTTCCCATTGTGCAGTACTGCAGCACAGCTGGCATTTCATTCTCTACACCCTATGATTTAGTCTAACCACATTCAAGACAGGAGGAAGTAGTACAATTCCCAGATCCCTCCCACTCTCAAAACACACGAGTTGCCAACCTGCATCAAACTCTTGAAACACTGAAGGGGTAGCTGACCATTAATTCTTCTATTGCCCATAGAAATAGCTTCTTGTTAACCCTGACTTGGATTCTGCCAGGTCCTGACAAACTCTGGGAATGGGATGAATCTGTATCTGACACGTATGTGCAGGAGATGAGAGGACAAAGAAGGTAGGGGAATGGCAGGGAGGAATATCCAGGTTCTCAAGTCATTGGAAGAAGTAGGTGGAGCAAGCGAGCAGCTCCAGGGATCCCAGGTCACTTGTAAAGAACAGCAGGGAACAGCATGGTTTTCTGAAACTCACATTAGGACAGTGAGATATGGAAGAGTCCAAGGGGTTGCAATGTTTTGTTCTGGGAAAGGGGAGGAGGGGTTAATCTGCAGCTCCTGTTTCCTCTCACAACATCACAGGTGTGCCTAAAGAGCAGTGTTAACAGGGTAAGCACAGCACAGCAAATGGATGAGCTATAATTACTCCTAGGCAGGTTGTAGACTTAATTGCCCAGAAAATCATCCAAGAACTCTCTGGACTGTTCACATCTTAAGGCCTAATGCTGAATGGCCCTTTTGTAGCTTCAACCTGAAGGTCATGCACGAAGTCAGCTAATCATGTTCAAGACGAGGAGGCTCTGCCTGCCACATTAGTGCCACTCCACAGCCTCTAGAGCCCCAGACAGAACGCGACAAAAAGCCTGTATCATTACAAAGCAGAATGCTTTGGTTTGTTGTTATTGCTAACACTTTATCCATAGTTTCTTGAAAATCTGTTACTGTTTTCAATGAACTCAGAGCTAAAATATCTGCAAAATGTATTCTCATTTACAGAAAGAGTTGCTTTAGTCACTTGGCTGACTCTTCTGAAAAAGACACCCACTTTTTGCAAGGGTGGTTTTGTATCCAATAAGTCCTTGGTAGCATGCTTAACATGCATTCTTTGTAAATCCAGCCCTTAATTGCTAGTTTGTTCATAAATATACAGTGAAATGAGACATACATAGTCTATGTAATCTAGAACCCATTTAAGTCAGTGGAAAAACTCCCATTGACTTTCATCAGCTTTGGAAGGGCCCCAGTGTTATCCCAGTGAGACCTTCCAAGGCTTTGAGCTTCCAATATTATCACCATGGTCCAGTCATTACCAGAGAGAATATGAAGATAACCCTAGATTTGCTATTTTTATTGTTGCCACATTAAGAAAAGAAAAATAAAAAAGAAACACACCAGAAATATACTGTGCAAAATTGTAGGTCTAGTCCACATAGAAAGATTTCAGAGTAATGAGTGCTTTCTTGCCCTTCATTCAAGGCCAAGACTTACTCAGCAGTTCTCATTGCTATTAAATCAGCAAAACCTAAAGCTTTGCATCATTTTCAAAGGAATTCATCAAAAGCCTTCATATTTTTAAAGTCACAAAAGTAGTCACAATTGTTACCATGCTTCCCTAGGGTCTGCAAAGGACAATGAAAAGATAACCATCGATATAGCCATATTAATTACAGCAGAAAATAAAGAACAAGGAAAGAGATAACTTACTCAAGGCTATAGGCAAAGGTGAGAACTATCACGCTCCCAGGTTAGTGCGCTAACCGCTGAACCTCACTTTTTCACAAAGCTATAGCTTTAAATTCCCTGTGCACTTTAAAAAGACACAAAAGCTCTATAAAATCATAAAGAATAAAGCAAATGTCAAGGTTTCAAGAAAGGTACCTCAAAGCATTTTTATTATCTCAGAGGGGAAGCATTCCTGATGTCAAACAAGTGAGCTTTCTGTTGCCAGTGAATTTATATTTGACCATATCTGAAATAGAAGGTTTTCACTGTGGTTGCAAACTCAAAAGTATTTCAGTGGCTTGCAGTAAATTGCAAATAGTCCCTTGGTTCTACATCTTAACACTGTAGTATGACATTGACAAATGTTAAACCAAAGCAGGGATTAAATACTAAACTTCATAAACCAGCTCTCAAAGCTCCTAGTAGTGGCATTTCAATAGTAAAAACAACAAAATCCAGCTCAGGGGGTCAATGCACAGGAGGGTCATCATGGAGAGCCTGATGCTTTCCCATGGCAGCAGCATGAAATTCCCTGTTCCTCCCATCCATTCAGGATTTCTGAGCAACAGCCACAAGCCACTTGCTTAGCTGTATGCCAGGACCATGCAGCTGCAAAAGCAAGTGGAACACTCAGCCAAGTAGCTCTTCACAAGGCATTTAGACATATAATATTTTAGACTCATGAGTGTGGTCTTTTAGACCAGACAAAACACAGAGGGCGGCCTTTGCATACTGTGGCCAGCAGCACACTCTGAAGGTTTCCTGGTACAGGAGATGATGAAAAGTAAAGCATTGCAAATGTCATCAATGCATCATTACTCCTTTCTGATCATGATAGTTTATATTTGTTGGTGTTATGCATGAAGCATAACTGAGGCCTGAAAAATATCAGAGCTGCATTATGCCTTGTTATTCAGACAGACACACACAAACAAAAGAAAAAGAAGGTGGAAAAATCCTGCATGCTTTTTTCTATGCTATAACTGTCAGTCTGAACAAGATCCTATTTTAGTTACATACTAAGGAAGCACTTTTATGGTGGAATTTCCAGAGTTTATGAATGGGACTGTATGATGTGGTTGCTCACTCTACCCAGCAAGTTGGAAGGACGTTTCTGGTCCCACGTTCCCTTTGCCCAAGTCAGTTCAGCATAGTTACCATCCCCGTTCCTCTCCTCCTGCACCTTCATGTGATGTCTGGTCTCTTTAGGAACTTTCTGTATTCCCTACTTCTCCTCCCTCCTTGAACTCACAGAGAATTACTCTCCCATACACTTTTCCACATATTTTAAGCCATCACAGACACCGAAAACAGATTTATTTGAGGCACAGTTATACTTCTCCAGAAGAAATCCAATTCTCAATGAAAAATCTGTGATGATGGTTTACTGCATGTGACATAAGACAAAAGAGTCATATGCCATAATATGGGAAGCAGTTCACCTCCTTATGATAAACCATCTTAATACATAGTTACTGTCATGGATAGATTGGTTTTGAATGTAGAAGACCAAGCTGGGATGAAAGAGGGGATAATGAAGATTTCTGGGCCTTGTAAAACCTAGTAAGGATTTTTACAAATCCCAGTTTGTTCTAATGTTAGTGAAGCATAACTGAGTGTGAGAACTTGAACGTTATCTATCTCCTTTCCTATAATCACCTTGAACCAGAAGACTTAGCTGGACATGATGCAAAATGTGGACTGAGGCCAGTATCTTCAAATAAGGCTTCCTGTTAAGTTCCCTAAATCCTACTCTAGGCAGTTAAGTAACTTAGCTCTTTCTAGAGGTGCCAATTCCTGCATATTCAAAGAAAATAAACAATCAGCTGTATATTTTTTGAGAGAGAGAGTTTTAAACTCCATGTGTATGTTGACTTTATCCTCCCTAATGAGTTAGCATCAAAACAATCTTTCTCATAGAAACACTGCTGAATCATTGACTTCAGAGAACATTTAAGTCTTCTGGCAGGAACATGACATGTTTCCCTAAAATTATTTGGTTAAAACAAGCCAAGTGATAATAGATACCACAAAATTTCCAATTCTTGTTATGATTCATGGTCCTCGTCTTTTCGTTTTTTTCCCATTAGGAAGCCAAAGGTAGAGAAAGCCAAGATATAATTTCAATGATATAAGTGAATCTATCAGATCAGCAGCCAGATTATCATGCTACAGATGTACTGCCTGTTGCTGACACTAGCAATAAGTATATTGATCTGTGTTTCAAGTACAGAATTTCTTGAAAAACCTGTCAGACAGTTTTTCCAAGGTCTGAGCATATTATATGCTTGGGGTACTGAACTCCTCACAGGTATCCTGTGGGATTGTTTAACTTTCTCCAGAGCAAAAGTTCTGCAGCTTAGTTCTCACACCACCTCTTATGGAGAGCTGTACTTTGTTTTGCAAGTTCAGTGTGACAGTGAATGATGGAATTGAAGCAGTGGGGTATGTATTTTGAGACCTTTCCCGGTGAGGCTCACAAGTGTATTTTAAAATGGACAAGTGACATCCTTTAACTTTGTGGTCAGCAACCTTTTTCTCTTTCTTTTGGCTTCTTTTGGCTTTCTTTTGGCAAATAGTCTTTGGCTTTCTCTTCTTCAGATTCAGGGTGTAGAGAATACTTAGGGAACATGTACAGTTCATGCTGCCATACATAAATCTGATGCTTCATAAATAAATATGATGCTTATGAACAGATCCATGGAATGCTATCTCCACCTCCATTTTTCAACCTTTTAATCTTCACGTATTCAAGTAAAGATTATGTGGGACTGAGATTCTTCAGGATCTTTTTGAAGTGCTGAATAGTCTGTGTAATGTATTTCTTGCATCTTATTAGAGAAGAAGAAATAGTTATTGAAATTATGTGTTTCAACATTGGAAACCTATGAAACCAGATGCATTTCTGTATTACAATTGTATATAGTATCTCATTTTCATATGACTTTACAAATGTAAATTATACATATATCTATCCATACAGATACATTATTGTTTGCACATATAAAAAATATATAGATTTATATAAAATCACGTAACTCAAGGTTGTGTCTAGACTGAAAAGCCTTAAAAGATAACTCTGCTTCTACCAGAAATATCTCGATTTGCCCTTTATTCTGCCTTGCTTGTACCATATACATACATATGTGTATTAAGATATATTTTTACGTAAGTATATGCATATGCATATACATATATATACACACAATATATGGGTTAATCTTACATATTATACACACTTTTTAAATCTTCAACATGTGACACATGCAGCTTTCTGTTTGCATGAGCAGAGGCTTCATTACCAACCATGTTAAACTTTGTCCTTTCCTCTGGAAAACAGAAGAGTTCACATAAGCCATGTAAACAAAGCATGGCACTAGCATGACCTGTTAACATAATGTCACACTTAGCTGATGTCACCATCCATCTACTTACATGTTTAATCTGCCAGCTCTCCAGGATGGAGTGTGCCTGGGTGTGCTGTGCCAAGTGCTCTGTGCAGGAAGTCTCTGCACCATCCCATTGTTGGCAGGTGCCGTGCTACACAGGAGCACTGTCTTTGTTTTCTGCCAAGTGCCTACACAGGAGACGTGGGATAGCATTCACTCCTGTTCCTATTACTCCCTAGAGACAGTACTGAATTGTTAACACACCTGAAAGATTCAGTTTCACATCACAGTTTTCTTTTCCTAGGTTAGGTTGCTGTAATATATTTCTCAGTGGTATGAGGTTAGCTTGTATCATCATTAGGTCACTTCTCAGGCAGCAGCTCTTTACATTTGGCAAATCTCTCTTGAACCAGCAACCTAATGAACTGCTCTGGCCACACTATCATTTATTACACTGTCTAATGCCAGTGCGGGTTTCCCGAGTGGGCAAGTGGGAGCATCTTTCTCTGATCCTTGCTGTTACATTGGTAACTCACAGATCTTCTTCCTACCCACCCCTCTCAACAAAAAAAAAAAAAAAACAAAAAAACAAAAAACAAAAAAACAAAAAAAAACCAACCTATCAATAACATGTTCAAACATTGAATGTTATAAATGAAGGTGTCAGGATATTTTACAGACAGTTCACCCCTGTAGTA
The DNA here is from genome assembly GCA_013400535.1 of Scopus umbretta. Classification (NCBI taxonomy): domain Eukaryota; kingdom Metazoa; phylum Chordata; class Aves; order Pelecaniformes; family Scopidae; genus Scopus; species Scopus umbretta. The sequence continues at coordinate 8,336 of VZTL01011792.1, forward strand.
CATGCTGAAAGTATTTCTTCTGCCTTTTTATTATATTATACAGGTTCAACTTTTTTTTTAATATATTCCTTCATTCAAAAGAATAGATATAAGGGCTGGGAACTGTAAAGCTTTTTTAATGTTATTTGCTCCCAATTCTCTATAAAATAGTAAGTAGAATAAATATTTGTGCCTCCCTCTTTAAGAGCAGCCTTGTGTCTGTTTTACACTCCACTAGTATATGCTGAGAGACAGTCATGGTCACCAAGGTCACCTTCATTTCATTGCAGGATTTCCTGAATTTCTCATTAGATTTAAAATAGCTTGCCATACCACACACCATGATTTCCATTGAAAGTACTGGCTCATGGCCTATGTACAAAGTATTTTTTCCAGTGATGGGTGAATATCAACTGTTCTCCTTAAAGAAAAAGGTAGCTGGTGTCGCTACTAAAAGAAAATGCTTAAGAGGAGGAAGAAAACTTAAATGGAAGAAAAGAAGAAAGGAAAGGAAGAAGGGAAGAATACAGGTAGCTCTGATACAGCTTGCTCATAGGTCTCAGCTGAGGATTATCGCCGTCTCTGGGCTGCGCTGTGGGACCTGAAGCACTCCAGCCATGTTTGCACAACAGAAGCCCATCTTGCACTGCTGTTGACACCCAGCACCCTGAGCAGGGGTAGAAGAACTCATGCTGTGCTGACCCAGCCGTGACTCTGATCTTCCTACTTCAAAGGAGGAAGACTCCTGCAGAAGTCAGGCTGGGATTCCTAAACTGCTCTTCACAAAACAGATGAGCAGCATTTGATAAACCAGAATATATAGTATAATTAGGTCTCAAACAGCGTATGCTAATTGCAAACACAGAATTATGCACATTTCTAACAAGGGTGCTGGAGAGGGGCATAGGGAGAACTCCAGCGAGCGCAGACAATCCCCAGCAGCTGCCGCCATGGTGCAGAGGACCTGGAGACGGGATGCTACAGGGGAAGCGATACTGAGGAGGGGCAAGACAACCAAGCTGTTTAAAACAAAATTTTACAGTGCTTAGGCATTGTTGCCACCAGGAACAGGCAAGGGGGGAGGTTAGCCAGAACATCAGACAGCAAAGGCAGCACGGGGTCCCAGCTGTCTCTAGCAGCCTCACAACTTCATGTGCAGGAGATGGCAGAAGGGCTTGCAGTTGAGGACACAGGCAAGTCTGCTGAGGCCTGCTGTGGGTTCACTAGGCACAGCAAAGAGCCTGTTAGCACCTGGGAATCAAAGTTTGGGGCCTGTGAAGTGCCCACAACATGCTCCAGCACAACACAAGATAGGTGTATTCAAGGTAGTTCATATCCACCAGTTCTGGTACCAGCCACAGAATGATGGCTTTCTCTGTGGCTTTACAGTATATGTTGAATAACACTGAATATCAGCTCAAGTGGAGGCTCTCAGCTGGGGTCCAGAGTGGGACAGTGACCCTCAAAACCACCCCAACACATCAACTGTATACAAAAAAGTTGAGGATCAGCAAAACTGGGCCTGAACACAAAGGTTTATTCTCCAGCTTCCTTGTGAATAGTGTTGCTCCATCCAGATCAAGTTGCTCAGACGGACTTACCTGCTTTCAGGAAACCCTAAGGGTCTCACAACCAACTAGGCAGCATGAGGCATCACTGTAATCCATTCCCTTGCCACACCTGCCCCTTGTACGGGGGGCAGGGGTTACCACCAGAAGGCCTTTTCCCCCAACCTTTCGCTACTTTCAGATCCAAAACTAAAACTGGTATTTCAGTTTGCGCTCAGCCTTACTCTATTCCTTTGCTTTACCCAATAACCTGCTTTCCTGAAAGTCCATTTGCAACCCATCCTGAGGTCAGCCAGGTGCATGTCTTGCTCTAGCAGTGGCATAAATCCTATGTGTAACTGTGTGGGTGCTGTTACCTCCTGTTATGACCCTCAGAGGTGGGTTTACCCACACAATGTGAGGAAGGAAACACTGAAAAACCCACAGAGAAGACAGAGATCAAAGTTAGTGGTAGGATTAGCAGATTTTACAATGACTATATAGTTCTGGAATATACAGGGAGATTAATAACATGTATGTTTTAATACAGGACTCAGAATTTGAGACTATAATACAGGAAATCCCATATTACATGGCATGTCTGGCAACCATAACGCTATTCTAGGAAAAGCACATTTTATGCATGAGCGTGCCACAGAATTCTTCTGTGATGCTGATTAAGTCACTTCGAGCAGATTTTCACTCATCCTGTGTTCCTCGATTTTGCATCCTTCCCATTCCCCTCAGGTTGCCTCCATCTCTTCATTGCTAGGGAAGCAGAAGGAAGAACAGCGGGAGCAGAGGATATTAGACCTTGCTATTAGATGCTGTGCCATAGCCGTACGTGGAAACAAGAGGAGAAATTACAGAGAAAGTCATGTTCTTCCCCTGTAGCCTTGGGACAGAGGATGCCCAGTGCAGATGGCATCTTCAGAAACCTAAGTGCCAATTTCTGCCAGGTCACTGCTGAGCAAATAAGAACTCAGGTTTCAAGAAACACATAACTCAGCCAAATCTGGGCACATCTTTACAGATAGGAAGAAAAATGCACACTGTTTTTGATGAAATTTCCAAAAGACCTCAGGCTGAGGTCCCTACCCCACACGGAAAATATAACTGTGCTTAGGCCATTTGACATAAGTAGCTGAAAAGTGGAATCTTGTAATGGAAAACCTTAAACCAAAGAGACTTTTCCTTGCCTTGCTCAAAATAACTATATTAAAATAGAGGCCTTATACAGTACTTATTATTTGTCCTTAAGGTTGTGGTCATTTTTTAAGCACCATTAGAATGAATTTAAAGGGGCGAAAAAAGCTTTTGTATGAAGTAATGAGGTAATTTACACAAGATCCCACATGAGGTTGATGGCAAAACCAGACACAGAAATGGTAAGTGGAATCCTGCACTTAGAAAAGTAAAAGGAAATGTTGCCACTGCTTTCCACAGGATCAACCTTTCTATACATGGTCACTCATTAATAGCCCAGCTTCATTTTGCTCATCCGTGAAAGACAACTGACTCTCACATGAAATGCAAAGGGTTTTTTAGCAGTATTCCTCAGTTTAGGACAGGTGGGGATAAATAATGTTTTTATTTAACTGAAATGTCAAAAGATATCTTAGTTAAGCATCAGCAATTATTCAAACTGGAATTCATCCAGGTCACTGCAGTTAGTGTCCCTCTTTCACTATGCAAAGACATTTCTCCCTATTTAATGCTGGGTCTGACAACTCCAAATCAGAGGAACTAATTAAACTATTAAGGAAATATAAACCAAAACCTTAAAAACTAGATTTTCCTGACTTTCCCTTTATAAAAGGGAACCTGCCATGTTTTCAATACATTCAAATGTTTTTCTTGCATTTAGAGGGATAATATTCTTTTTTTAATGAAATTTGTATGAGGTTCTAAAAGAAATGCCCTATGCATAGGAAGTCCATATGGTACGATTACTTTGGCATGGAACCAGAAGGTCTTTCTGGTTTGATCTTTAACTTCTCCTGAGCCTCTTAAATAATGGTTAAACTCTATTTCTAGCTAGTTAAACTCCCGTACTTGGTCAGAAGCTATTTCTTACAATAAGAAAAAAAAAAAGTCTAATAATAACTTGTGATGGGCAGGTAGTGAAATACCTCTTTCTTCCACTCTTGGAACTTGTGGGTACCTCCAAAATATGCAACAGATGCCTGATAACCAAATCTGCCTAATACCTCAGTGTTCACTTATGTATCTGATATATACGCAAAGCAAAATATTAAAAGATATAGCCAAGACTGCCGCAAGATGAGTATTATGAATGCACAAAACTTGCACCAAAAAAAAAGACACCCTCTCTAGACCACACAGACCTTTTTGACCTCTCCTACTGCTGTCACAGAACCAGAAATCTGAGCCTGCCCCCGGCCTGTGTGGGAAGGTAGAGTGCTCGGTGTAGAGCTCTGGGAAGTTCCATACTGAAATACCTGATTATCTGCAATCTCCTCCCAGTACCAGGGATGTGCACAGGAAGAGGGGGTGGTTGGCACAAGGCTGCGCCAGCAACATGACCACAGAGTAACAACTGCAGAGAGGATTTGCTAGCCAGGAATCATTAGGGTGGCCCCAAGGACAGGGATGTCCTGACCCACCTCTCATCCAAACTTAGAGCCCACATGATCTGCCAGACAGTCTAAATATGTGAAAGCAGTAGTATCCTATGGCCTTAATCACCCAGGAAATCCTGCAGGCATCATGAACAACTTCTGAGGAGCAATATTAGCACATTAAAGAGAGGAAGGCTAAATGAAGTAAACACTGACTCCGTGAGTCTAAGATTGTTTAAATAAGCTTGCAAAAATACTCTAATTTTAAAGGCATTAAAGTGAAATTAGATTAATTTTCTCCATTTGAAAATCTTGGTGTATGCCTGAAGATCTGGTAAATACTTTTATATGTATTGCTCAAAGAGGAACCTGAATTATTCTTTGATGTTACATGTGAGGAGCATGAAAGGTCTAAGTTAGTACTATGATGGTTAAAGAAGAGAACATAGTATGAACAAAAGAATAAATATTAGGAGTAGAAAAGTTACAGAAGCCTTATGCCTGTCTCTCCCATGTAAGTATTTCTCAATATTGCTGCAGATTTCATGTAAAAAATTTATAATCCTGGTACAACATCAAGGCTCAGTTAATGAGTACTCAAACTTGAAAATTACAAAAACAAGGAAAAATTTTCTCCCTTCTAGCTCCAGGTCATCTTAAAAAAAAAAAAGAAGCAGTGTTCAGCTGAAAAGATTTTTGGAGAAAATGGCTGCTTCTTTCAGAATAATATATTTGACATTGTCAGGAAATAACTCTTACTGCTGCCTTGGCAGAAAGTTTTCTTCTCCATCTTTTCTGAAGAGCCAAATTTGAATTTTCATGGCCCAGAATACAAACCCATTGCAGTTTGTACTCTTCCAAGGAGATCCACTCTGTCATCTCATACTACTACACTGACCTCTGCATACTCTCTGCATACTAAAGCTCATTGTAGGTCCATGGGGATAATCTCCTTGGCTGATCTCATTACAAGCAGAACGTTCATTCAGGAAAGACAGAATTGGCACACAATGATCAAACATTATAAAGCCATTCGCAATAAAAAAGCCTCAACATAGAAACTATGGAAAGATTATGTAAATAATTTATCTTAAGATGAGTCAGCTAATGTTATGGCTAAGATCAATGGGGGAAATATGATTCTAAAAAAGCAAGATGACTAGAGTCAAGAGGGAAATAGATTCTTTTTTATATGTATAAATTGAAGAGTAAAGTTCAGTCATAATTGAGCTAATCATGATAATAATATAGCAGACTTGGCAAATAGCATATCATGTTTTGTAATGCTAAAGAGACCATACCACATTACGTTTTATTATTCAAAGAAGATTTAGACAGATTTGTTCAAACATAGATTTGTTCAGACTAGAGGGAACCTCAGAAGGTCTCTGCAACTCACTGTGAAAGAAATGAGTGTGATGCATCTTCTCTTTCCATATCAAACAATAATGGCACTTCTTCCATTCAACCTTCCTGGCCAGAGAAAAGCTTTCCTAATGTCCAGAATTGGGAGGGTCATATCCACAGAAACTCAGCATCATTTTCTCACAAATCCTGCTCAGTTTGTCATAGGTTATCAAAAATAATAGATAAGCTAACATCCCCAATGTATTTCCCCCAAAAAAGGTCAGCAATCCTGACCACAGCTGGTACATTTCATTGAAACATTCAAAAATAGGTATCAGCAGCTTCCTCTGTGTACAAAAGAGCCGTCTAAATAAAGGTAGTTTCTTTTACTAGAAAATAGCTTTTTAAAAACAATAAGAAATGTCTCTTTAGAATTTTTTTTCTCCAGTCAATTTGGCTCTTTGCAAAAGGCTGACTCCATAAAGACCAGCATTATGTCATCATTGTGTCTGGTGGCCAAGTCTGCAAGGTATACAAGGTGTTTTGGACACAAATTTTCTTCTCATCCTCACTTAAAGTGAAATCTCATTATAGTTTATGATCTGTGATTTACAAGTTTGAATTGTGTTAAGATCAGTCTCAGCATATCATTTCTGATCCAGCCTAGGTCCTCTGGTTCACATAAGCCTCCATTGACACAAGGCCAAGGTATGCAATCACTCATTACCCATGACATCGCCCCTTTGATGGATTACTATGAAAGAAGTGGGCTCCCAGGATCCTAAAGAGGGTCCTCTTTGTCAGGGCACCATGGGGGCCAGGTACTCCCTGAGGGCCGGAAGCAGTGGGGGCTCCCCAGGGTGGCAGGGTACAGCAGCCAGAGCCTGTCCCACCATCCCAACCAGAAGCAGGGAAGATGAGGGGCAGCATGGGGGGCTGACATGGGGACATGGGCTGTGGGCATTATGTGGGGGGGAACTCTGATGAGGGCCAGGCAGGGCTGTTACAGCCAACGGTACCCTTTGGGCCCTGACACTCTGATACCATCTTGTCTATAGTTCAGCTGCTTGTTTTTATTCTTTTAGTGAACACCTCTTGGGAGCACAGAAATTCCAAAAGCCCCACTGTACTGCCCAAAGCCACATTGTAACTGATAAAAGGTCGTGGTGTCCAACATGGCTTTGTCCAACGTGGTGTACATGGCTTTGATATGGCTGAAGCTGATTTCTTGAACTTTACCTACCCAGCTTTTGGCTGTTTCAGTTCCTGAACTGTAACTTCCATGGCTGGCACTGGACTTCCTTTACTGACCCCTAAAAGAAAAGCCCCTTGCATAGATCTTACTTGGGCATTTTCTTCCCCATGTCACACCTATAAGGTTATATAATTTGTTTCTTTCCTATCTTTTGCAAGTTCCACAGAATGAGCCTAGCTCTTAGAGTAGGACAGTGGTGGCCACCCAAGCTGCTCCCTGCAGGTGTACCAGAAGCACAAGGCAGGTTCCTGAAACACCACCATTAGGCTGGACTTTTCTTCAATTTGCTGGGTACAGGATGTATGCAGAGAGAAAAGAAAATGGCAAATACAGGGGTGTTTACTCTCCAGAGAACTGGACTGCAGAATCTCTCCTGCACTGAAGGTCCCTATGCCATGATGTTTCCGAGCTGATACAGTAGATCTAACAGCCACCCAACCATTCCTGCTCTGCAGAAAACATGGCAGCAGACTCTTCAGAGGTGTCACCAGGCTGCTTCCTCTTTCACCAACACACAGACCTACTGGAGTTGTATCAATATACGTTGACATATTAATGTCCATTCCTTCCTTATTTAATCAATCCTAGAAGATAACCTTTCCTCTTCCATACTGCAGTGGAGAGCAGTCCTAAAGGCTGAGTCTTGCCACCTGTATTACTACACTGCAGCCCACAGTGGCTATCTATCCGAATCCAGATAGCTGTGAATGGTATCTGTTGCCCAGTCAATTATCTCTTGATTTAAAGCAAACCCAAACGGGGTGGAGAGGAATAATTTCCATTCTACGTATTCAGCCAGAAGACAAGTTAAAAGACTAATAGATTCACCAGGAAAACTATTCTTCCATAGACCAGAGCTGCTCTGTACTTACAGTTAAGCTCCCTTTTAAGATGCAAATAGAATTACATTAATATAAGCAGAATGGAAGGAAGTAAAAGTCCCAACAATATTTAACTCCACTGTCCATAATAACTGGATACATGCTTCTGAATGACCATAAGATACAATCATAAAGCACTGGAGAAAAATTGAGAACATGAATTAACATCAAAATAAAGGAAGCAGAATTGAATGTTATATGGAAAAATGCAATAAAAATGCCCCAAAACATCAGAATAAAAAACTACTGGGCTTGCTCACATACACTGACTTGAAGCAGGAATAAGTCTGTCAGGACAATGATAATTATTAACAGGCTGATACACACAGGTTTTGATTTAATAGATCTGGGCTGTTACTAAGTGCACAGACTTCACCTATCCCTCAGCATTAGGAACATTGGATAATGGAACTGGCAAGGCATGGTATTGTGTGAGCTAAAGATGAGCAGGAAGACGGTAAGGTTTGAACTTTACAAAATTATACAGTTCCTATTAAACTTTAGATGAGAAGTGGTAATTTTGGTCTGGCAAGTTCCTCCATTGAGGAAACCACAAATAGTTTTATCTATGTCCCAATTTACCCAAATCCTTAATTTCAGGGGAATTTGATATGTATGACTTTGTCTTTTGGTTTTATATTTATGTAATCTGTAGCACTCAAAAACATATGTAAATGCAATACTTCTGACAGAGTGACCTTGGAAGTTAAAAAGATCTTATGTCTCCATGTATCTACACTCCAGAATTCCATCACAGTACTCTCACTGAAGTTCAGGTTCCCACAGTGGATTCCCACTGAAGTTCAAGTCAGTCAGTTTTTAGACTCAAAATCTTCCCCAGGAACCAGGTGTACAAAAGCACCAGATCTTGCAGAATTTCAGGGCCCAGGATTTGAGTATTACTCCATGGAAAACTCCCCTTTGCTCTTGCTTCCATGGAAGCTTATCTTCTCAGCATCACTGGGGTGAGCTCTTGTAGCAGAAGACAGAAGAGTAACATGGATTAGGTCAGTATTGTATTCTAACAATAGTGTCCCTGATTCTCCTCCTGACCATGTACCCTGCTTTCACATAAGTGAACTTTGCAGAAGACAGGATGTTTGTTTATAACAGTAAGGTAAAAGTTATTTCATTTTTTCTTTTTTTTTCAAGCTGCAAATAATGGTACTTGCTTTTTAGCATGTTTTTATATGAAAAAAGTCCGAGATTTGGAAATATAAGTGAATGTTTCTTAATTTAGTGCTTCAGTGTCAAGCCAAGGGAACTGTCAGTGTATTGCTGGAATAGTTCTGCATAACAGAAGTAAATGGATGCTTTTACTTTGATTTATCTGCATGCAGGATGCACATGTAAACTTGACAATGGTTGCTATCCTAGATCAACCAGGAGAAGAAAGATCTGAAATTAGAGTCTGAAAGCCTAACCATCCTGGCCCTTTGACATCAATACATCAACTAGAAAGAAATGTTATACCTGCTTATTAAAAAAAACCCTATCAACTAGAGCCCTGATGCAAGATGCATTTATTTAAGTTCATTATTTAAGCACATGCTTAGTTTGAAACACAGGCCAGAAGCTCTGTAGGCTCTGACAGAATTTAAGCAGATACTTAAAGGTCACTTAAAACCCAATTTGCAATAAAGTTCTGACTCAGAACAAAAATTTTAAAGAAGAGTCTTTGCTCCAAAAATAGTTTAAGAGCTGTCCTGCCTTGACCGCGACAATCAGAAAGATAAGGGGAGATTTCAAATTGTTACTCTTAAAGATAGAAATGTTTAGTTTACTACAAGCTACAATAAATATGGACTGAAGCATGTGACAGACATAATAAAAAGAGAGTTTTGAAAAGATTTCACAGGCATGCCCCCCCACCAGACTTAAAGTTATTTTCTTCTCTGGCTGTACTTATCTTGTGAGTCTCGCCACATACACAAACAAACCCACCTCCCAGTGCGATCCTTGGAAAGCCAGTGTATGGAATATTTCTAGGCTTTGGTTTCTTGCTGCTTTGCTGACAAGCAAGGAGCTATTTACAGAAGGAGGTTTTATCCCATAGAAGAGGGAGCTGCAGAACTGAATGCATGTGCCACACAAGGAAGTGCTGGTAGGCTGTGGACAACCAGCTCAGGGAGCCAGGCCAGAGGGTGCATAGATACAGCCTATGGGGTTTTGGGATTCAAGCCTGAGGAGGTGGAGGTAACAGAAGGAACTGCCTTGAGAGGCAGCAGCAAGGAACACAGCTTTGGAGATGTGGTTTATAACAGTAAGGGAAAGAGCTGGCTCTGATTTTAACAGCTAGTTGTCCCAGTCCTCCCAACACTGCAAGTCCTCTGTCAAAACAGATGTATTTGCTTTATTATGTCTCAGGACATACCTCCATTCTGAGGCTTGACACCCCCTTACATGGAGTCATTTACTTTTGCATTGCTCCAGCCATGAAACAAGGCATTAAAAGAGGGATTAAATGATGTAATTCAAAGGTTATTGACTCCACCTGAAGACTTTTCCTATAAACACCAGCCAGGCTCATATTTTGAGGAAATAAGATTGACTTGCTAGAAATAATAGAAATATTATAGTCAACCAATTTAAAATCACTTAAGTATAGCTGTATGCCATTACTATACCATCTATGTAGTCTGTTTCCTGTCTTATTCTTAAAGAAGGTATTAGATACATATCCTTCATCTCTTATGAAACTTTCTATTCAAGAACAAAGATGATGCTGAACCTCTTATCAGTATCAAAGTTATAATTCAATGCTCCCGCATTTCCTCTGGAGCATTTCAGATGGCTTTATAGCAGGGGAATACTTTGATCTTGGGATCAGATGAGACCATAATTTAAGGGAAACAAAGGAAAAAAATTGGCATTGGAAATTGATGAGTCATCTCTATGAGCTTTACAGCTGTGCTTTGCACTAGGGTAATAAATCATGAGTAAATAATAATCATTGAAATGAAATATGTACATGTTGGATATTTTTTAATTTTGTTTAGAAAATTCAATTGATACCAAATATTTCCATGGTACAGCTTTCAATTATCAGATCATGTATTTCATTTTAAAATAACACAAAAATTCATCTGACTTTCCTCTTTAGAAATGTAATGCATTTCCCCATTGCCTTCCATTTCTAAATATTTGGCTTCCACCATTATGATTAAACTGATACTGTATGTATTGTATGAATTGCTCTGACGATTTTCATCATTCCATTGTTTCAGGCCTTCCCAATGTAATTATGTGCAACCCACTCTCTAGCTAAGCCAACTTCACTGTGTCTCTACAATATGCTGATCTCACATAGGCTCTTACACTGCCTTGCACCTGTAGTGCATCTGATCACTTCCCAATGATATACTAGTCAAAGCAAATTAATACCCTTGTGTATGGTTTGTCCTCTTTGTCTTCCCAGGAAGAAATTGTCTGATGGGAGAAGTCTCTTTCAGTCATATGCTCTGCTCGATTTTTTGTCTGATTGCTTGGCTTTTCATTTTCTAAGGTGCATGTTATTTTGGGTGGGATTCACATCACCTAAATTCAGGCCTACAACACAGATGTTTACAGCAGAGATAGTAAGCCAAGGTTCCTTTAGTGGGTTGTGAAAAAAGCATGTACAGGGACACAAATCATCTTATTTGTTTTAAGTACCTATACATTAATTTTACCTTAAGATTTCATTGACCGTGCTCTCTATTCACTAGAAGTGTGACCAGTTCAGTAGCAGACACTTACAGATACCTGTCCTGGCTGAGAGTCCACCCTTCACTGTACATGGAGAAGATAAGGTTAGAAAACATACCCCATGCAGGAACAAGGATGAGATTTCCCATAGACCCTAATACCAAAGATGATCCTTTGGACAGCATCCAGCAGGTTCCTGACAGGCATGTTTTTCTCTCCTGCCTAGAAAAGGTTTTGTGCTATGAATGTATTTCTCATTGTGCCAGAGGAATGAAGTTTTTGATTCCAGTTTTACCCCATACCAGCTGATTTTTGGATGAGCTGGACTAAGCCCACTGAGCATCTTGAAGGCACAGCTGAGGCCCCCAGCCTAACATGCTGTTCCCTAGGAATCATATGTACAGGGCAGGAAAGGGGTCTGTGTGCTACCAGAGGCTCACGTTGGGGAAGAAACATGCTCCTGTGTTTCAGGCTTTCCTGTGGGCTGATGGATTCGTAAGAACAAAGATAAGTGAACATCTATTTGTAGATCACATTCTTCACTTGTTAGCTTAAGTTTTGATTTTGTGTAATTAGTAGTTTGTATTACTAGTAGTTATCCCAGTCTGACCTACAGGGAATTAGTGCATCACTGGTTATTTTGCTGTCTCTAGTGTGTGCTTTTTCTACTTCTACTGCAGCTTGAGTTGATAGAAATATTCTGTAAAGATGGCAAGTCCAAAATCTTCTCTCTCCTGCTTCTGGAGTGCTTGTGGGTGGATTGCCATTACACCAGCTTGTTGCCAGCATCAAGAAATTCCAACATGCATCAGATGCTCTGAATGTCCAATCTATTTATGTAAAAAAATAGGGGGAGGGGGATAAGAGGAAGAATGATAACAAAATGTGACAGTATTTAACGGGCCATGGTAGCTGCTCTTAAATGTGGATATAAGAACTCTATTTTCTGTCCACTGTAGCAGGAGTCAAAAAGGGGTAAATATTGCATTTTATATAACTGACATTCAGCATTCTCCAGGAAATGTTTGTTTGTTTCTAAATAAAGTAACACATTAGGTGACACATGCATTTTTGGAAAGTACTTCTGACGTGAAAAGTACAGAGTAGCAATTTAACAAGCTTGAACTAATGCTTTCAGAGCCAGTACAATTTTCTGGCCTCTTGTTCTGGACAAAAGGGAAAAAAAGATGGAGTTGTTTATATTCAGTAACCAACAGTCCCTACCCAGAGTACCATGTCTGAACATTAATCTGCAGCCAATGTAAGCTGCACCCAAAAGCAAAGACGACCAGNTGGAGGAAAAGTGAAGGAGAGAGAGCAGACAGAAATTTGATCTTTTGGATCCAAAAATGTATTTTTCCTTTTAAATACATTCTGACAAAATGCTCAGAAGGTTTTGTTTTCATTCCAATATAGGAAAAAAATCAATTCTGCAACCTTCAAAGTTATCATGTAGTAGAACTGCTGTTCTCTAGCCAGCTCTAAATGCATCATTAATGGACCTGGTTTTGATCTCACTGCACAGGTGCTAAGTTGGCAAGGCTCCACTGTCATTAGTGAGTTACCCCAGGCTAACACCTGGCTAAAATGAGATTAAGGCCCACTGCCCTTAGACTTTCTCCAATGCACTGCATGTGTTAGAGCACATAGTGCCTCTCCCTTGTTTGCAAAGCAGAAACCAAATATATACTGTGTATGTCACTTCCTAACCTGTACCTAAAGTATAAGTGTATAAGTAACTTGTCCCCTGAAAGAAAGTGCCAAATTTCCTATATAGTCAGTGGAGAGAAGTAGGTGTTTGTGAATGCTTCCAGAGGGCAAAAGTGTCTGTTTCTGCCTGGAAATTTTGCAGGCTTTCGGACTCTTTCCATTGACCTGTGAGAGAACTCAGGCAGTAAACTTTAGGATGACTGGTTCACTGGGTGCCTAAAATCTAGTCAGAATCAGTTCTTGCTTTCGATAGATTGGATCGCATCTACTATGAATCTGAGGGGACAAGTACCTTTGCATAATATGTCCATTATTAACACTACCATTAAAATTATCACTGAAGTAAACATCATAAAAGCAGTGTAAGAGGATAAGATTCTAAGGCCTGCTTAACTGCAGAAGTTTGTTTCAGCACTGGATCTGTTTCAAAGCTTCTGTAACTGCCGATGTCCATACCCCTGCCTAGGGTGGATTTCTGTCATTAGTTAGAGGACATCAAGTTTAGCATAATGTTAAAAAAGTCTCTGTAGCTTGTAAAGGGTTATCCTTGATACTGGTTGGTGAACAAGTTTTTATCTTTCACATCGTGAAGACAAAAAGAAAATCTCTAAAGCCAGAGGAGCAGCAATTCCATGTTCTTTGTGTTTAGCTTGATGCAAGGAAGCTCCAATCTCAGAAGGCCCAGTAGACCGAATAATCAATGGCCATCTCCTAAAGTACATTGTTAGTTTCTTGACAATCATAAATCTTTCAGGATTATTTACACAATAGAAAAAAGACTGCTAGAAAAGGGATGTTTTCTTATTGAAAAACATTAAATTCATGTTTTCCTGTAAGCCACGTCCACCTGGTGCACAGTAGCTGCATGATTCTTTCTGTCTTTGAGGAGCCTGGACTGTTGAGTAATGACTACAAGTGTATTGTCTGGTTGGCCTGATGCTTGTACAAGGNCCCTACCCAGAGTACCATGTCTGAACATTAATCTGCAGCCAATGTAAGCTGCACCCAAAAGCAAAGACGACCAGTTACCATTCAAAAAATCTGAGAAATAGCCCCAAATTTCTCCTTGCCCTGCAGAGAGTTCTACTCTTTGTCCCCTTTAGCTTGTGCTGGCAACACTGCAAACTAGTGGGTGACCCAGCCTGGCCTCAGCAGGAAATTTCATGAGAACCAACTTGTTTCCTCTTGAAGATACCACTGTACGGTCAGGAAAATAGAAGGTATGGTCTTTCCCATGGTGTTTTGGCACTGCTGCTTGTAGTCTCAGCTGCAAGTCACAAGTGGACAAGCCAATGGAAATGGAAATTAAAAAACAAAAACAAAAAACATGCACATAGTTATAGAAGATTTCTCAAGCCTCAAGAAAGGATTTGATTAAAGTGAAACCATTGTTTTGGTATCTTTTTTATCTTGTCTATTCCCTGCTCTCTGCTTGTTATATCTTTGCATGCAANGTCCATTATTAACACTACCATTAAAATTATCACTGAAGTAAACATCATAAAAGCAGTGTAAAAGGATAAGATTCTAAGGCCTGCTTAACTGCAGAAGTTTGTTTCAGCACTGGATCTGTTTCAAAGCTTCTGTAACTGCCGATGTCCATACCCCTGCCTAGGGTGGATTTCTGTCATTAGTTAGAGGACATCAAGTTTAGCATAATGTTAAAAAAGTCTCTGTAGCTTGTAAAGGGTTATCCTTGATACTGGTTGGTGAACAAGTTTTTATCTTTCACATCGTGAAGACAAAAAGAAAATCTCTAAAGCCAGAGGAGCAGCAATTCCATGTTCTTTGTGTTTAGCTTGATGCAAGGAAGCTCCAATCTCAGAAGGCCCAGTAGACCGAATAATCAATGGCCATCTCCTAAAGTACATTGTTTGTTTCTTGACAATCATAAATCTTTCAGGATTATTTACACAATAGAAAAAAGACTGCTAGAAAAGGGATGTTTTCTTATTGAAAAACATTAAATTCATGTTTTCCTGTAAGCCACGTCCACCTGGTGCACAGTAGCTGCATGATTCTTTCTGTCTTTGAGGAGCCTGGACTGTTGAGTAATGACTACAAGTGTATTGTCTGGTTGGCCTGATGCTTGTACAAGGTGATGCTTATAAGAGATATCCTGCGTCAATCAAACCCAGTGGTTTCTCCATCACTGTCTTGGGCCACCATTCATTGTAAAAATTTTCCTCTTTTCCCAATACCATATAACTTCATTCAACTTCTTCCAGCAGAACCATCTTAATCTGTAAGGAAAGATATGCATAGTCTGCATAGTCTTTGAATATCATTTGTCAGTTTTCTTTTTTTTTTTTCTCATCGCCTGGGTTTTAGTAAGAATTGTATTTAACCTGACACAAAATTAAATATTTTAAAAGAAAGCTAATTTTATAAAGTTAAGTGTAATCCACTGTCAGCCTGTGTTACACCAGCACCAACTGTGTGGTAAATACAGCATGCTGAAACATACTGAATTATGAAGGCAAGCAGTGATATTACCTAAGTACTCGCTCCTTATTACCATCTTCCTTAAGTCAAAGTCCTACTGGAATACCAAGCTATTATAAACTTTGGTAAGCATAAAGAGGATAAATTAAATTTCCATCAGTAGTCTTCATTTCTGGGGTTTGTGAGTTCTGAATGTTTGACTTTGCAACCTTCACAGATTTATTTGGTGTGTGTGTATATATATATATATTTATTTTTTTTTTTTACACTGTACAATATCCTGTCCAGCTATACAACCCTTCCCATTCTTAAATACATCCAGGGGTCCTCAGCAGCCTGAGACTACAGCTCCATCACTCCTTTGACAACTGATGCTGAGCAAACACCAGCAGCTTCAAGATGTTCTCTTCTGTGGCAGGTCATAGGTTTACTGAATCATCTGCAAAGAGACTATTTAAAGTGTGCCATAGTTTCCAACCAGCCCTTCTGCCTCTTACAGATTGTCTCTGCTCCCTAGTCTGCCATATTCCCTTTGATCTCCCCTACATCCCCACCATAGCATGCCACTTCTTTTCCCAGGGAGGCTTCACTACACAATCAGAAAGCTCATGGTAGCAGCAGACAGGTGGATTCCTGGGCCAGGATTTTTGCCTCCTGTTGTCTACTTTTGATATTCTTGTTGCTACTGAAAACAGAGGTATGTAAATATGTGAGGTCACACACCCGTCGAGGGTGTGTAAAAAGTAATTCTGCTACTCGGTATTATGCTGGGGAGGTATTTCAAGTGTGGTCCTGACACATTCTGTAATGTTTAGTCTATCTGATATTTCTGTTAATGATTTGGATAATGGAAAAAAGAGAAAATGTGTAGAATTTGCAGATGATGTCAAGCTGGAGGGAGCAGAAAGCTTTTAAGAGGTTAGGATAAGAATTCAAAATTACTGTGATAAATTGGAGGCATTGTCTAAAATTAACCAAATGAAATTCAGTGAAGACAAATGCAATGCCCTATGCTTAGGAAGGAGAAGTAAAATGCTAGTAAAAATAGGACTAAATGAGCAGGCAACAACACCAGGAAGAAGGTCACAGTGCAGGACAAATTGCATTTATAGTGTGATGCTGATACAAAAAAAAAATGTAATTTCATTCTGGGTCATATTGGAAGGAATGTTGTATGTGAAGCAGGAGGGGTAATTATTCTACTTTACTGCTATTATGTCCAGTTTGGGGCACTGCACGGTAAAAAAAAGATGTAGATATACTGGAAAGCAGCCAGAGGGGGAGTAATGAGAATGATAAGAGGTTTAGAAAACCAGAGCTATGAGGAAAGGTTGAAGGAATGGGGTTTGTTTAGTCTAGAAAAGAGAAGACTGAGCAGGGACATGATAACAGTCTTCAATACATAAAAGGTTATTCTGAAGAGGACAGTGATCAGTTGTTCTTTATGTCCATTGACTGTAGCACAAGAAGAATTTAGCTTACTTTACAGCAAGGAAGATTTTAGCTAGATGTTAGGAAAGCCTCTTTCACTCTAACAAGAGTTAACTACTAGGACAGACTACTTTAGGAGGCTGCAGAATAGCAGCAGAGTTTTTAACTGAAGGTTAGGCAAACATCTGTGACCTTGTGATTTGCAGGGGCTCCAAACCAAGCCAAATTTGAACAAATTTTCTCAGGCATATCATAAGGCACACCCCTGGCAGCAGCGCATGTTTCTTGACAAAGCCCTAGTCTCTGGTGCAAAGCAGGCAAATGCTAGCAATTGTCAGTGAAACCAATTCAGCTGGTTTTATGCAAACTGTTTTCACATGAGCTTTTTACCTTAGACCTGTTCTGGGAAGCAGCTGAACACTACAGATGAAACTTTACTCAGAAAGAGATTCCATCCCAAGCAAGCACCTGAGTAATTTCAGTCTAAATAGTTGATCTGGTAAATTACATGCAACCAAAACCAGGATCTTAAAATACAGAGGGTTAGGAAACCTTAATTATAGGTGGTGTTACCAAGCTCCACACATAATTTTTATTACAGTATCAACCCAAAGATCTGGCCAGGGTCACCATCCTGAGAACTCAGCGAAGGACTGAGAGGAAGGAAATTAAAATAGGTACACATGCTAATAACAGTCAATAAATTCATAACTCTGTCTTAAGAAGCTTGGTAGACTGTTCTGTCTCTTGGTGTGGTCAGTCCTTAGGCTTCTTCTGGAAATGGGCTTAATTCATAAGCTCAGTTCAAGAATCTTATTTTTATAATTATTTTTCTTATGTGCTTTTCTTTGCCTCTTGCTCCTGCTGGATCAAGCTGAAGTTTTGAAGATTTTTCTTTATAAATTTAGGAGCTAGAAATACCTCTTTGAAATTAAAAAAAAAGAAAAAGGGAAAGAGAAAGAAAGCTTCACCCAAGCACCTGCCCTGAGGAGTTAGGACTTCAAGCGAAATACTGTGAGAGTAATAATAATAGCGTGAGAGTTGGCAGTCCTGCTTAAGGGTATAATTTCCATTTCTTCTAAACCCCCTTTTTACTAGCAAAATGGTCACACTGTAAAGAAGACTAGACCCTTAATAGTAGGAGTAATCCAACACTTTTCCAGTGCAAAGTAAATTCTCAGTAGTTTAACCATTTTTCAAATGGAAAACCTGTGTGACAGTCTCTGATACATGTAGGGTCGCAGCTGAAATTCCATTCCCAAGCTAAAGGATGGTTGCAGTCATTGAAAAGATTACATAGGATCTTTTTTAAGTTATTGGGGGGCCGTAATTAGTGGAAATGTATCTCTGTACTAAAGAAAGGAAGAAGGAGTAATTGTTTTACATGCTAAATTAAAAGGGTGAAATAAGACAGGGGAGTAACAGAAAGATGTTGATTAAAGAGTAGAAAGAGTCTGAATACATGGAGTATGCTTCATTTTGTATGTTTGAACTCTGGCCATGAAAAGCCAGTTAGTGTTGGAGGCTTGTTAGAGCTTGTACCACAGCAAGACAGCAAATACAAGTGGATTTCTCTATGGAGGAACTAGCTCTGCTGCAGCAGGTGCACACCTGAGCAGGTAACCGCAGGCACAGGCTCCCAGCTGCACCCTTCCAGCATGGATCTGGGCATGGCAGCAAGGTCTCTGCAAGGGACTGAAAGCCTGTCGCTGACTTCTGCAGGCTTTGGATCAGACCCCAGCAAGGCTGTTTGCTTAAGTGGGGCTACTTTACAAGGGAAATGTTTTCAGATGAAACCTGGCCTTTCCTTTTCACATATATTTTGCCCAACAAAAAGGAACACTGTGCCAGGCAGCATACAATATATTTCACTATAAGAGACTTCTGTTCAGACATCATGCCAAAATTTTGATATAAGCATTGCAGAGGTGATTTCTCCGCCAGGCCGCTCCCTTCCCCTCATGATATTCTTTCGTTATCAAGTCATGTCTTGACTGAATGTGTGAAATTAGCTGAAATTTGTTTTCTTGGTATGTTTGCAAAATATCCCTTGAAGTCTTAGAGCATTTGTTTTCCCTTAAAATTATGCTCAGTGTGCTTAGAGCTTCAACCTGTCATCAGAACTCACACCCACCTGTGCCTCTGTAGTTACAGCATAGGATGAGTTCAAGGAAATCCAGCCTCCATTTGAAGGATACTTCTACACCTGACAGTCTTGAACCAGGAGTAACGACCCTGCCAGCACAACCCATCCCAGGGGAATCAAAGGGCATGGAATCAAGTTATTCTGGAGTTTGATTCACCTTGGACTCCACGTTTTTTGATGCAATCTGCTCCTAGAACTCAAGCATCTAACAAGGTGATGCAGAAGGATCAGGCAAGTATTTGATATTTTGATCTCAATCTGAGTGAGAAAAGACAATCCACTCTCCAACTACAAGCAAAGGAGTTTACTTCAGCCAGAAAGCTTTGCGTCTCCTACAGAACCAGGTTTTGGGGTGGGATGAGGCCCCTTAATTCCCAGTCATCCTTGAAGGAGATAAAGCTCCTGATGTTTCTGTGGAAGCATTTCACAGAGGAAGTTCTGGCACAAGATGGACATATAGGTGCTTTATAATTAGGCATTTAGAGAATTTTGCATCTGTCTGCTTTTATCTTGCTATGTTCAGTGGGAAGAAGTTCACAATTCCAAGCCCCTTCACCCACATCTGGATGGAAAATGCCATAGGACAGGACTGGTACAGAGGATGATTCCAAAAGCTAGAATGAGCTATGTACTTCTTAAGTAAATGTCTAAATACCTAATTCCAGATGTGTAACTAAATCTTTGCTAGGATAGAAGGGTTTAAACTTAAAACAAGATTTAAACAAACATTTTCGGGAACATGCCATTGAAATGTTTCATCTTTTTTGGACAGTTTCAAGTTTTCTAGGCCAGGTATTACTTTTCTCAAAAGATAAGCTTTCTCAGTGTTCTCTTAAGCCCTGAAGAGTTTATTTTAAGTGTTCTATAACTAAGTAGAGTGTCCCAGATGCATAGAATAATATAATATCTTCTAGCTCTACGTTCTCTCCATGATTGCAATCAATCAAATTGCTGCTAAAATTTTCAACATAATGGCTATCTTTGCTTTGTGAGCAATTTTTCATCTTTTATTCATAAACAGAGACCTGGAAGTTTGCAGGATTTCATACCACTCCTCTGGAATTCTCTCTCAACTCAGTGTTGCGCCTCAGCTCCATGCTGATGCTGTGGGATTTGATCCATTTGCACGGGGAACTGTGTCTGATTCCTGATGGCATGCAGCTGTATTTTACTTTTAAGGCCATATGTCTTTAGTTCTATATTAATGCTGTCTGAGATCTATCAGCTATTTGCATCATAAAAAATTACTTTTTGATAGGAGATGAAATTTATTTGGAAGCACCTGTTCCTGCTATTGCAACACACCATGTTTTCGTATTAGCAACAATACTTACCTCATAACCCACCCTTGCACTTGCATGTCAGTTGTGCAAGACTTTTAGCTAGGACATCTTGTATTGAGGTTTCTGTTTGGTATGTAACTCAGTGCGGCTCCCTAAGTATTTTGTAGCCATGCATCCTTTCTGATGTTAGATAGCATCATGGTGTACAGGCAAGTCTATGCTGTAGAGGCAAGCTATTCCCAAAGTACTCCCACAAAGTCGGACAAATCTGTTGATGTCCATTGAGGTTCTTTAGTGATTGTTGATCACATCTGTCTTCTCGCTCAATGAGCCACTTCATTCATTAAATGTTGTGTCTTAGAAAATTACCTTCAATAATGCAGAAGGAAACTACTGTGAAATCATGGACACCTTTCGGATTAAAGGAAACTTTCTGGATTTGGTCAAGAACTACTGAAAAAGTAGAGTGCCTGTTTCACCCCTTCTCTTTCAGCAAAATATCCTCCAGCTTAACCATAGACACAAATCTCAATGACAAGAATCACCTTCCAGATTCCAGTAAAATGTCTACATATAGCAAGAGAGTAGATTTATATCTGGGGGAAAAAAAAAAAAAAAGATAAGGACAACCAAATGTCAGAAATTTGTATATATTGGTTATTCAGTATCTTCAGAGGTATCAAATGTTTAACCTCCAGAAGCAAAAAATCAGAGTTTTGTCACAAGTTCACAGATCCTTATAAATTGGTGTAGATTAACTGAACAGGGCTAATGTCACCTCTAGACTATGGAGGTCCTGAGCTATCTTCTGCCTCCCCTGCTTGCATGCTCCAGACAGAGTGGATATGTGGTGTAAGAATCCATGGGGAACACTGCTGTTAACTTGTGATGTGGTCCTTTTGGCCTATTTAAAACACAGAAAAAAAAATTCCAACATGAAGAAGCCTCCAAAGCATCAAGTGGGGCAATATCACCCCTGAGCAGACCCCATGGGAACAGGAACATGGTTGCCTCCTGATGATTCCTTCAGAAGCCCTTGGATGAAGCAGATCAGAGGATGGGCCTAGTGACAGGAAGCACATGTTGAAAGAAGAGGAGATGTGTAGTATCTACCTTAAAAAGAGAGCAAGTAGTTTCAGAGCCCATTCTGGCTGGGCTGACACGTCCAGGCCATCTGGGTTTGCTTACATTTAAAATAATGGTCTTTCCATGACCTGAAGCAGTCCAAGATCTCTAATACTCCGAGAGGATTACAGTACCTTCATTTAGCCAAGCATATAACTGCTGTGCAAGTCTTGGACCTGCAACGTAAGGGCAACTTGCTTCTCAGGGCAAAGAGCTGCAATATGGTACTCACAGAATATGAGAACAGCTAGTTAGCTGGATACAAAATTAGCAGTGGAAATGAAAAGAAGTGTCTTTCACAAGCTCTTGCCTCAGAAGCTCTTTCACTTGTTGTTATACTGCCATCTTAGATAAAATCTCGAAAGCTGATTTCTCACTGACTGACGTCCACGAATGCTACCTGCAACACAGGATCGGGCCTCACCTTAGCTCTCTCTGAGATTAGCAAGAGACTTACTTTCAGTTACTTTGCCTACCCTCCCTCTAGTTTCCTTCTAGTGTGGGACTAGGACTTAAAATTACTTTACTAATAATGGAAAATAGCAACAATTGCTGCAAAAAAAAAAAAGACTCAATGCTGCGTGAGTTCCAGTGACATACTTGGGTGAGGTGATTCCTACCTCATCCCTACAACAAGCACAAGACATGTAGAAAGGATGGGGTAATGTGGTAGGCTTTTAAAATTCCCTTCCTCTCAGTACTACATACAGTGAAAACATTATACGGACTAGTCCTTCCTCTACCAAACTTCAGGGAAATTTCTCTAAATAGAAAAACAAATAAACAAGCAAACAAACAAGCAAACAAACAAACAAAACAACAACAAGCAAACAAACAAAAACAACAACAAACAAACAAACAAACAAACAAAAAAAAAAACATAAAAGCACCCTGTTAAGCACACTACCATATTTCCCAGTGGCTATTCAGTTGCTGAGAAAGTATCAAGTCTTCTTTCTGCCCCCTCAAGGACTAGCTTTCCCTGCTCTCTCCTTGTATTCTGCATTAATGAACATGCCCTTCTGTTCCTCTTGCTCATTGCAACCTTTCAACTCATCCGTCTGTCACTTGGCAGTAGCTTCGGGAGGGCTCTTCCCAGGGACATTTCGTGTTTATTCAAGTGTTGCTGTGCTGGGAGACTAAAGCAGATCTGTTGCTTCCAGCTAGATTTGTTTATTTCCCAACACCACAGCACCACATATTCCCATACCAAAGGCAGGAACACAGATACTAAGTTGAAAACAAGTCAGGAGACTATTTTCCTTTCCCTTTAGTTGCACGTGGCCTTTCTATTCATGTAGTGCACGGTGAATTCAAACAGGGTTTGCAGAACCCTTGTGAAAACAGCCTCTCTTTTTCTCCATGCCATTGTGATTCCTTTGCTTTTACCACAAGAGTCTGCTGAGCTTAATATAAAGCAAGAAAGCACAAATGTATGGAGCAAGGCCAGCCTTTAGCCCTGTAATAGAGCCTTTAGGGACATGGTAGACCCACCGACCCCATTTTGTAATGATCTGGACTTGGTCCTCACCAACACACTTAATTGAGACCCAGACGGAGTAGGAGGAGCTATATGTGCATAGTGTGGGTACCATGGGGTTATCTTGGGATAGAAAAGCTCTTTCTCCCATGTTAAATGTAGGTGGTGGTTACTGCTGCATGAATGAAGGTATGGCACAGGTTTTTTGTTCCTCAGCCTGGCTTGTCCTATTTCCCTTCTGCTTGAAATGAAGCCTGGGTAAGGAGCCTTCTTTGAAGTGAGATAGTGCTTGCTATCCTGGCCAGACAGGAGACAAAATGAGTCTGTAGATAGCTTAAGAAATTGCTTTAGAGTTCTTACTTTTTCAGAATGCTCTTCAAGGGAGTGTACTCAGCCCACCATTGGCAAAGCAATACTGTGGCAGCTGTGCTATGGGGCATGCAAAAGCTGCTTTTGGCTACACAGCGTAAACACTCTTGGATTACTTTTTGTATTCCACGGGGTAAGAGCCTGTGCAGAAACACCTACTGAAGAGTAGTTTATGTGCTGTGACATGCTGAAACAGCAGTTCCTGTTCTCTCTGAGCCCACAAAAAAGCTGTATGTGGAATTGCTCATGGTGGCAAATATGGGAAATTAAGATAATGCTTGGCATTCAGAACAAGCTACAAGAATAGCAGAGGATTATAGTTCTCTACACACGTACAGTCCTAGATGAGCATGTATGGAATGGATACAACAGGATAACAACAGATCTACCAGCAAAAAATGGTAAAAACTACAATCAAAAAACTACTTCTATTAAAATAAAGCTTTAAAAAGGTGCATATGCTAAAAGGATGCCAGAAACCATTTCATTAGCATTGCAAGAAAACCCACAAGTTAAACAGGTGAAATTCAAAGCTTGCAATAGTGAGCTGTTCTGCATTGTGGGAATACATGAATTAAAGATTTATGTAAATACATTAGAAAAGGCAGACCAAAAGGAAAACTGCCAGAAGACGGAACAGCCCTTGCTCCCTGCAGTGCACACTCAACAAGGCTACAGGTTGATTGTGAAGAGGATTGTGATCAACAGAGAATGAAAGTCTGAAGCAGTCCTTGGAACAAAGAACTTCATCTGGCAGCAAGGACCAGCAACCTTCTAGGGCTGTCCTGCCAGCAACCCAGTGGCAATGGGATGCACAACAACTTTACAAAACTGCAAGACTTAAAGAATCTCTGGGTCTGACGTACGAACACAGTAGTCTCAAAGACTACTCTGGAACACATTTAGGTCTAGGCCAGTAAAGACTGAGGATCAGCATTTAAAGTTTGAGACCCAGAAATGCAAATGTCAGCACTCTCTTTTTGAATGCTGGATTCATATCAAGGAATCAAAAGATTGGATTTGTAGATAGAAGGTCAGACAGCTGTGAATGGCTTATCATCAGCTCTAGCTAACAAAAGGGGCTAGATAAACATTATCTTTTCCTGTGTCTTACAAACATGAAAACTAACTTTCAGCATACAAATTTACAAAAGGAATAAAAACCTGAAAGATCTACTGATTGCAGATATGGTCCCTCAAGTTTGTGAAACAAAGCTAAAGGTACCTTGTAGACCTCCTCATCTGATTAAGAAACACCTGTTTGCAAACAAAACATGGATTGTGGTTGCCAGAGCTACCACTGAGACCATGGTAAATTATCAGACAATTAGTATAAACACACTTCCTACCCCGTTATCAGCTAAGGGAGGAGCTCTGAATATTAGATGTGATTTTGTGTGCAGGCTCCAGGACAACAAATTCTCCAGTGTAACAGGAAAGGGTATTAAATCTGCCCCTCACCCTCACACACAAAATCAACTGGAATCATTCAAATATTAGAAAATAACTGAGGATGCTTCATATTGGCCCAAATGAACAGTGACATAGGAAAACTGGCATGTTGCAAATGTCAAAAATATAGTCAAGCCAAAGAAAATAAAAAGTTTAGTGGTTGGTTGAAGTACCATCAAAACAAATAAAAATGTTAATAATATGATTAGGTATGATAGCTGGTTGTGAAGTTACGCACCAGGTAAAGTTAATTCTCAAAGCCAGCAATGAACCTGGATGCACCCAGATGTCTGTTTTTTCTGTGGCTTTCTTTTTGCATACAAGAATAGGCAATGTATTGTCACAGAACCTGAAGGTCTACAACTCAGTCAAATGAATAATTATTCTCCCACTTAGATACAATAAAAATGTTGTTTGTTCTCATTGTTTTATTTCTCAGGGTGGCTATCATATTGCACTCATATTGCACATCATATTGCACTCTCTATATTCTGCATCTCTCCTGCTACCTGGAATCCACTCCAGGCTTCTGAGGACTGCTCAGACTTGAATGTGAGAGCTGCTTTTTGTCATCTTTACTGGCAAGAAGACAAAGTTCAAACATGTAGCTACAGATATACTGATTCACACCAAAGGTCAATCCAGCCCATCGTCCAGTTCCAGCAAGTGATGCATAGGGAAGAGTACAAGAACAAGGCAAGTGTGGAGTAAGACTTCATCCTCTCTAGACCCCAGCAACTTACAGCTGGGATTTCCTTGGCTGGAAACATATCTATCTATTTAATGGCTCTTGGTAGATCTTTTTCTCCCATGAATATACTCAATTGCATTTGAACCCATGTAAACCTTTAACAGCCATGGAGTTCCATGGCTTAACTGTGTTTCTCAATGAAACCATCTCCTTTTGTTTGCTTGCTGCCCCTACTAGTTTCATTTAATGATTCCTAGACCTCATATTGTAAAAGAAAGCAAAGGCTTGCTACCTACCTATAGTATCTGTTTTGCTCTATCAAATGCCCCATCCTCTGGTTCATATTTTCAACATTGATCAACAGCTCAGTATCCTCATTACTAAAAGATCCATAAGCAATTGAAGCAGAAAAACTTATTCCAGTTAGTGCAGAAAAGCTCAGTAACAGAATATTTAATATCAGGACTGTATCTGCTTCTACCCAATTCCCACATAATTGAAGGAGAAATGGTGCCTCTTACCATCTCCTTAGAGGGCTCAGTTCCCACTGAAACTCAGTACCTTTCAAGACCAAGCTCTGAGGTGAGAAGTGTCTTGCACATCAGGTTCCACCAGCCTCAACATCTACTAGGTACAGTTCAGTCTGACCACAAGCACCAGATGCTGGACCCATCAAAGAGTAACTGTCAGGGGTTTCTTGTCTGCAGGGAAAAATGTTGATTTTTTTGTTCTATTGGTCAGTCACCAGGGCACAATAAAGATATACCTATGACTGGTATAGTAAATACCTTCATGTGTCATCTGATTTACAATGAAAATAAGTAAATGAAATTTAAAAATCTTGAAGGAAAAATACTTCTGTTATCTGAAAATAATATTACACAAGTTTCTCTTTTTGGAAATTATCCATTCATTTTCTTCATAAACATTTACTAAGGAGAAAAGTATTTTATGAACATATGGCACTTGTCTCTGTTTTGGATGTAAAAACGTCTGGTATTTTGCTGACTTCATTTCATTGTGACTCACTGTGTAGCTTTGTATAAACACCAGGGTATTTTCATCAATTAGAAATAACTGAGATTTTCAACATAACATTCCCATATTTACTTGTGCTTGAATAGTTCTGCTAATAACCTAGACAATACATATATATATATATATATATACACTGCACACACAGGATCCCTGTTACTGAAAAATTCCAGTCAAATAATGCCTGAGGAGCCATAACTCTGTCCTAAAACCCCACTGTACCCATTAGCAAAAACCCTATAGATTTTCCCTATAAGTGGGTGTTCTTCATTAGTTAGGATACTGTTGTCAGGAAAAAGAAATAGTCTTTGATAATCTCATTCTAGTGGAAAAAAAAATGCTATTATCAAGTGGGCTGTTTCTTAAGATGATTAGAGCATACACACACAGAATTTCATCTGATTGTTTCAGAGAACTCTTTCATTATAATACGTTCCTGCATGTTGTTAGTAACTGGGTACCCAGAGTGAGCAAATTAATTGCCCTATCAATACTCCAAGACTTAGATTGATCCTGTCCCAGTTCTGGAGTACTGCAGGAGAAAGAGGACACCAGAAATCCTGTGCGCCTCAGGAAGCTTGTAAAAACACTCACTTTAGCCATGATCCAAATCACTGGCACAATGCAGAACTGAGACAGCAATCTAAGTTGCTGTGGTGGCATCTCTTAGAAGTGGCAAAGATGTGATCAAATATGGCACGACAAGCATCAGAAATAGGTTAAAAGCACAAAGTGCTTATATCATTACTGAGGGCACTTGAGAGATAGATGATGGGGTTCAAATCCCTTTAGGAAAAAAGAATGTAGCCCAAGGCTCCTGTATAACTGCTCCAGCCTTTGAGCTAGCAGGTAAAACAGAGATAAGAGCTGTGTGAAGCTAGCCTGTCCCGTGGCTGAAATTACACTTTCTAGTCAATTTACTTCTCAAGGAAAAAGGGAGCATCTTCTCTGACCTCGTCATAGTGAAAACAGGCACAACCTTTGCTGTTTGTCCTCCCACAAGGTGACACTAGATGGCAGCAACTGAAGTGGCAGAAGGAGCTGCAGATCTTTCCGGCCCGGGAGGCACTCTGGCAACCAGCCGGCGTGGAGTCATTGGGGCCACCTGATAGTCACTGCTTCTCTCTCTACCTTACTGCCTGCCATAGAGGGTGCTACGGTGCTCAGGCAACTCGTGAGATGGGGTACAGACATGGAAATGAAGTCACCTGTGCCCTGACTTTCCTGCTTTATTATTATTTCATGCTTTCCTCTACACTGACTTGCCCATATCTGGTTGGTCCATTTTGCGTCTGAGGCCTCTTTGCTTGCATTACAATGACAATTTTTCCCAAACTAATATGGTAGAAGGTATTAACCATTCTATTGTTCTGATTGCTTCTTTGGAGTTGAATGTGTTAGGTTTTGCTCAGCATTGTAGAAATACTCACAATAATGACCTTGTTAGTAACAAGTCCAGAATCAACAATGTCATAACTGCTGTTCAGACAATTTGTTGCATAGCTTCCTATTTCTGAAGGAAGCTGGTGGAGGAAAAATCTGAGTCTCTCCAAAACATGAACAGCACCAATACAGGACATGTTCCTCTTGTTCTAATAAGGCAAGACTTTGCTTCTAGCAAAATCACAGGCTAGTCAAAGTATACCAAAAATGTATCAAAAGACAATAAGCAGCAACAGCATTAGTATTGCCTTTGGAATATTCACACACTTCGTGTCCTCTGCAGGCCAGTTTTTAAGCCTCAAACACATTTTCAGAACTTGGCAATAAACCCCCCTCTGAGAAAGACTGGTATAGTGGAGCAGTGAGACAGCTTTAACTGTAGCAGAGATATTGAACAAAACATTTTACTCAAGACCTCAAAACTCAAGTGCTAGCTGCAAATTCTGCTGCTGCAGTGTGGGGTAGTCACCTAAAGATAGGTGCCTTGTAAGACAGCCAAGCCATTCACATCTTCGGTTGAGAATCCTGGCAGTGGCCATACTGTCTGTCTGCCAAGCTGCAGGGAAGTAGAAGGGAGGGGTGGAGACATGAATTGTCACTGTACATAAGCATACAAGAGGTGGAAGCAGTGGCAGGTGACCCAGGAAGATTACAGAGACACTGAGTATGCAGGAACAGGGTTTTGGAAGCCAAAGACCACCAGAAGTTGAACCTGAGGAGGGACATAAAGGGTGACAAGAAAGGCTTCTACGGGTATATGAGCAGCTAAAGGAAGATGAGAGAAAACGTGGGCCTGCTGCTGAAGGGGGCAGAAGACCTGGAGAGTCATGCAGGTTCTTAATGACTTCTTTGCCTTGATCTTTAATGGTAAGAGCAGCCTTCAGCAATCCCAGACTCTGAGACCAGAGGGAAAAGTCTGGAGCAAGGAAGACTTAACCTCAGTAGAGAAGGATCAGGTTAGGGAACATTTAGGCAAACTGGATGTAAACAAGCCCGTAAGACTTGATAGGACACACCCGCAAGTGCTGAGGGAGCTAGCCAATGTCATTGCAAGGCCAATCTCAATTATCTTTGAAAGGTCACAACAATCAGAAGTTCCTGACAACTGGAAGAGAGAAAATGTCACTCATATCTTCAAGAAGGGCAAGAAGAAGGATCTGTGAAACTACAGGCCAGTCGGCTTCACCTCAGCCCCTGGGAAGGTGAAGGATCAAATCCTTCTGGAAGCCATTTACAAACATGAAGGACAAGAAAGTGACTGGAAGTAGTCAGCATGGATTTACAAAGGGGAAAACATGCCTGACCAACCTGATAGCCTTGTATGATGAAATGACTACCTTGATGGATAAGGGGAAAGCAGTGGATGTTGTTTATCTTGATTTTAGCAATGGTTTCAACTCACATAACATCTTCATTGACAAACTGATATACTGCCTGGATAAGTGGAAGTGAGATGGATGTAAAACTATCTGAACTGCCATGCCTAAAGGTTTGTGATCAGTAGCATGAAGTTCAGATGGAGGCTAGTCACTAGTGGTGTACCTCAGGGGTGGGTACTGAGGCCAATACTGTTTAGCATCTTCATTAATGCCCTGGACAATGGAAGAGAATGCACCCTCAGTAAGTTTGCAGACAATACAAAACTGGGAGGAGTGGCTGATACACAAGATGAGTGTGCTGGCTTTCAGAGGGACCTTGGCAGGGTGGAGAAATGGGCCAACAGGAGTCTCATGAAGTTCAACAAAGAGAAATGCCAAGTCCTGTCCCTGGGGAGGAATAACCCCAGGCCCCAGGACAAGCTGGGCTCTGGCCAGCTGGAAAGCAGCTTTGCAGAAAAAGACCTGGGGGTTCTGGTGGACACCAAGTTGAATATGAGCAGGCAATGTGTCCTCGAAGCCAGTGGCATCTTGTGCTGCATTAGGAAAATGTTGCCAGCAGGCTGAGGAAGGTGACTCTTCCCCTCCTCTCAGCACAGGTGAGAAATATTTGGAGTGCTGGATCCAGGTCTCGGCTCCCAGTACAAAAGAGTCCCTTACATCCTGGAGTGACTCCAGAAAAGGACCACAAAGATGATTAAGCACACGTGCATCTGTCATACAAGCAGAAGGTGGTCTCAAGAGCTGGGACTGTTTAGCCGAGAAAAGAGAAGACGCAGGGAAGCTTATCAATATATATAATACCTGATAGGGAGGGGAGGTAAAGAAGATGGTATCAGTGGTATCCAGTGGAAGGGCAGGAGCAACAGACACAAACTGAAATACAGGAAATTTCTCTTAAACGTGAGAAAAAACTTTTCATTCTAAAAGTGATCAAACATTTGCCCAGGGTGTTTTCCCAGAAAGGTCTGGAATCTCTGTCCTTGGAGGTATGCAAAACCTGACTGGACACAGTCCTGGGCAACCTGCTGTAGGTGACCCTGCTCTGAGCAGAGGAGTTGGACTAGGTGATCTTCAGAGCTCTTGTCCAACCTCAACTGCTCTGTGATTTTGTGAATCTGTGATTCTATGTCAAACAGCTTAGCCCTCAGATGCCTCTCATTGCCCTCTGCACTGCAGAGGCCACCCAAACTGTGAGACAAGTGCTGCAGAGCTAAAGCTATGCCTGCTATGCTGCATACTGTAAGCACACACAATTATCTGCACCTTATCACGCATGCCTGATTTGTTCATATTGTGATCATTGCACCAAATAGAGAAGGCCCAACAAGAAGTCTGTGCAGCGATATCAATTTTTTAACAGTAGCAGGAAATGAAAAATCATCTTCACAGGCCAGGGACAAAGCATCTTTTCTGGCAGCTCCCTGGGGAGCTGGCTTTGGCTCACTCTCTCGTTTCCTCAGCAGTACAAGACACTGTAGGATCAAGAAAATAACAGGAAAAGATTAGCAGGCACCTTCTGGAGTCCTGTTTGTAAGATATCTGGTGCTCTGTTGGAGCTGTACATATATGACTTTTTAAAGGAATAATTGTGATTCTGAGGAAACAATTACTCAAAACTGTCTAAAAATGATAGAAAATTGAGATTAGTCTGAATTTTAAGCTCTCTGCCAGTAAAACACCTTTCAGCATGAATAAACATTTGCTAAACTGATGGAACCTATGGGCAAAACTAATTATCACCTGCACTGTGATACTAATGGCAGAGAGCATCTTGGTGATGATACTGTGCTACTTGAGACCGACAGGGCCCAGTTGTGCCAACTGACACACTTTCATCAGAAATACTGCAATATTTGGTGTTTTCCCTCAAAGCTACCACAGCTCCTAAAATACTATGAATGCTGTGAATGCCTGAAAACCTCACTGAAAGTATTCAAACCTTGTAACTACTGGCAGAAGCTTGAAAATACTCTGAAAGCTCAAAAGCCTAAATGGCAACAATAGTCTGGATTATTGATGATTTCATAGAGCCTGATTCATACCATTTGAACACACGGGACCAGCAGTGTTCCTTACAGTTCTTCCTCTCAGGCATAGAAGAGAAATCATCCATCTTTGCCATTGTGGGACTTCATCATCTGTGCAAGGCCACTGTCTTCTTTTTTTTGACAGTCAGGTAAGGGATGTTCTTTACCTGCAGAGAAGTGACATTTTATAGTCTCTGTGAATCAAGGAGGCCAAGGTGTTGAGAAAGCTCTTCTTGCCATAGCTCCAAGTCATTTCTTCCTTAAATCAGAGCCTATTGTCACACACTATCTAGCTTTATAAAATTATTATCATTTTTGCTAATAAATACCCTGTAAGATTTAGTAGCAGCTTCTGTGGCTCCATGTGTTACAAATAGAAGGATTTTCAGCTTTTTGTCAACTCTCAACTTTATACTCATGATACCTTGTTCAACTTCTTAAGGTTTTAAGAAATATCAGGCTGTGCTAAAAATATTTTTTGTCAGATGGCATTTTTTTAAAAGTTTTGGATGGAGCTCTCAAAGAGCATATGCTCATGTAATTTTTCCCTTTTACAGACAAGTATCCTATTGAAATGTTTTGAGAATATTTTTAACTGCTGATGCACTGTGAGCAACAGGTAGACTTTGCTGACCCCACCAGAGATTAATGGGTCAGAATATGTGTCTTTCTGTGGAATGGAAGACATCAACACTAAAAGCTCCCTTACCCCACAGATAGCTGGTCCCAGTCTTGTTGTTTTTTCCAGTCTTCAGAAAAATCCTTGGCAAGAACTGTCAAATTTCCAAGAATCTTCTCTTCACATCTCTCTCTTTTTCTTTTGATGGACTCTCTCATCATTTTAAATGCAGACCTCTTGCAGGAATGTGGGCCAGACATGTGTGTAAGCCAAATGGCTTATGCCTGGAACAACAGCAAATGAACAATGAAATCCAGCAATGAGATGAAAAAAAAGATTTACTAGGACTTTTTTTTTTCCATAAATGTTTCTAACTTTTTAATCGATTTGACTCAACTGTGCAATTAGCTCTGGCCCACTGGATGGCCATCTGATCATGTGGGGACACCACGTACTGTGCCACCTTATATGCATTTGGAATTGTTTTGTCAAAACTGGCAGCACTGCAGAAGTTTTTTCACACTTCAACCCAAGACAGAACAGGCAGAAGAACTTTTTTTTTCCTTTTTTTCTCAGTCCAGGTACATCAAAAAAAGCTTGTTTCTTCTAATTAACCACCTGACTTCCTTTAAATGAGTGAACATGTTTTTGCCCTCTGATGACTGGCCTATAGACACTAAAATGGCCCTATTACAAAGTTCTTTCAATAGTACTGGTCCTGTTAAAATGGCAAAGAGTTTTGATTTTTCGGCTGTCCTTCTGCAGGTGTGAGGCTCTGGTTTACAAAATTAGATTCACGTTTTTAGTTTAAAGTCTTGACCAGCAAAATTCCTTAGTGAGTGTTTAATTTTAAATCAGCTGCACTGCACAAACTCTTAAACTTGAACACACATTTAACTGTTTTAATAGCTAGAGACCTCATTTGGGCTGTACAGTTTTAAGCAATTGTAACCCGATTTTCAGATATACTCATTAATTTTGTCCTATATTATTCTTCTCAATTTTTTCCACTCTTCTGATGCTGTCCTGCCTCTGGTAAATTCAGAAATGGAAGACTATCTGTCTTCTACATATAGTTGTATCTCGCCGAACACCCAAAAGTCAGAAATGACAGCTTTTAGTGAATGCGGATGACTCAAAGGAATAGTTAATGGATCCCTTAAGTTCTAGCCCTCATATTTACATCTTAGTCCAGATTATGAAAAATTAAGAGTTCCTGTATATGAAGAACATTACAGTCAGGCACACATATCTTAAAAAAAAAGGAGGATAAAGGGTACTACAGAATAGTCAGTATCACCTCAGTCTCTGTAAAGATTATGGAGAAATCCTCACAGGAGCCATTTTCAGGAAGGAGAAAAACTTGACTGGGAACAACCAGCATAGGTTTACCAAGGACAAACTGTGCCTGGCCAACCCAATTGCCCTCTACAATAGGATGACTACTTTTGTGGAGAAATGGAGAGCAGCGTATGCCGTTTGCCTCAACTTTAGCAGGGATTTTGATATGGTCTCCCATAGCACCCATCGACACAAACTGGGGAGACCTGGACCATGGGCAAGTTCCCAGATGGGTGAAAGATTTGTTAGACTTGTGGGCTCAGAGACCAACAGTCAACACTTTGAAGTAATAACTGTTTAAGAGCAATGTTCTTCATGGGTTGATACCAGGGCTGATATTGCCTATCATCTTCAACACCTTGGGCAATGGCATGGACTGCACCCTCAGCAGGCTGCCATCTATTTGGATGGGGAATAGTTGATACACTGGAGACCAGGGCTGCTGTTAGAGGGGGCTCAGCAGGCTGAGTGGGCCAACAAGAACTTCACAAAACGTGACAGACAAATGCAAAATGTTGTACCTGGGAAGAATAAGTTTAACTGCCTAACTGGGAACAACTGGGAGGAAGAATTCCTCCGAGTAGAAGAAAGGAGCCTGGGATGCCACAAAGCCAGTAAAATTACCTTTTTTCTCTTTCCTGGTCTCCCACGTAGTGGGGTGTAAGTGCAGTGGAGTGTGGCAGGGCATGGGTTGCCCCTGGACTCAGGGGCCAGGGCACCAGCCGGACCATGAGCAGCCCCCTTCTGCAAAGCCACCCTGTGTCACCCTGCCCACAGCCGCGAGCAGGCAATTTAGGTCAACCCAGCCCCTTTCCACCATCGCCATGCTCTCTCCCAATGCAATAAATAGAAAGGCTATTTTGTCAAGCCAGGCTGTTTTTATTCAGGAACTTCTCGGAGGAAGCCTGAGTGCGTAAACAGGAAAGCAGGGGCTGTTTTTACTTCACCCATCTATAGCCGGTACACACGGGCTGACATCAGGCGAGGGCCAGCTGCACTGAGCGCACCCAACAATTTGCTCCCAAGGCAGCAGTACCAGCACCAGGGCAGGCGCAGCCAGAGGGAAACGCAGACAAACATACTGCCCCTCCAGAGCCACTGCCGCCCCAACACCCCTGTGTTTGCCCCACCTGCCCTCCCAGGTCCCCATCCATGCTGGGGACAGCAGGGAGGCAAAGGGGTGTGTTGTGGTTTAACTCCATTCAGCAACCAAACACCACACAGCCGCTCGCTCACCCTCCCCCTGCCCCAGTGGAATGGGGGAGAGAACCAGGGCAGGGTGTCTGGAGGAGCACCCTCATTCCTGAAATTTATGAGCAAGATTTTTTTTTTCCTGCAAGAGTTCCAGCCTCTTGGTGCAGCTTGCTAATCATGCGGGGCCTCATCGCAGTCCCCCAGCACCCCTGTACTTGCATGATACGAAGCATTGCAACTGGGGAGCGCCAGGCACCTATTTTTAGGCCTCATGGAATGGAATTGCAGGCTGCACTGCAGATCTCCCTCCAGAAACATTGGTGGGAAGGAAAAGCGGCATCACACTGTAATTTGGTCTCTAGTGATGGGGTTTTCTTTCTAAATCCCGGGTATCAGTTTCATTCACTGTTCCAGGCTACAAGAAATACGCTTTGCCTACAGCCGTAATGTCTTCTTTTCTGTCTATATGTCACCGTATAATAAAACGTGCAGCAGTTTTACAGTCACTGTAGAGTTATTACATGACATATATGTACAAAGCACACTGGCTTAAAGCACACTGGCTTATATGACTACCTAAGCGATTAATAAAACTGGTTGCCTGCTAGGAGTGATCTTTAACTAAAGGTTGAATAAAATTGGTCTGGAAACCTTGAGAATACTTTAGAGTTGTTGCTTAAATCACAGAGACACAAAGTCTGCAGGAGGTGGATCTTAATGTAGCTTTCATCAATAATGTTTTTCTCTCCATGGTCTCAACACCTTTAAATAGGACATTCTACCAAATAATATCTATGTTAATTTGTTTATCTGCTACCATAGAAAAAAAACAACTGCAACAACACTGCTAAGGGAACAAGCATGAATAGTAGTGAAGAAGTGCCTTGGTTATGAGTAATTTCTGCCTCTATTTTAAACATAGTGAGTAAATTCTGCTCAGCTACACCAGCCTAAATTGGAGAAAGGTGAATTCTGTGAGAATTGAGGACAAAATTTAGCTCACAATTTCAAAGTACCACTTCGGAAAATAACAAAATTGAGTTATTAATTTAAATCAGTCTCAGCTTATTTTATACTTTCCTTGTAGTTAGTTACCTGCATACAATGAAAATAAATTTCATTTCCTCGTGTGTTTTACTCATTGCTAATAATTTGAAAGACACAATAGTAGTGATCTTAATTTATATCAGAGAGTACAACAACCATTAGCTCTGCAAGAGAAAATGACTGGAGGTGTGGAAACAGCAAGCACTGTTGTCAGGACAGTACCATCTTATGCTTGATTTTATTGTACAAATCAGGTTGTAGCGTGGGCTACTGCGAGAGCCCTCAGATGAAGAGATTTACCCCACGGCTTTCTGGATCTTCGGTTCATCATAAATAGAACTGCACTGAGACTTTTTCAGAGACATTAGTTTTCCTGCATTTATCCTATCAGTAAGTGTGCTTACTCATTTTCTACCCTGTCTTTAACCTGGAAAGGATGAAAAATAAGGAAGCAGTAATTTCAGGCTAGATTCTTCGCTGCTGTTGACCAGCTGAGTTCATGTCATGCTGGCTCCCAGTTAATGCCCAGATGCCTTTTCTAAACTGCCCTTCTGCTTTAACTCCATACAGCCCATCTGCCAGGCAGGAGTTGTATATGATTCCCAGAGAGTCACTGGATAGACTTCAGCATTTACTGACTTTATTTAAACTCATCAGGGACCACTATAAAGAGCTGTACAGAACTAACATGAGTCTTGGGTATTTGATCCAGGGTTTAATATTACAGTTCCCAGCAAACACACAGTTTTGTTGAGGTTTCTTTTACAGTAAAAAGGCAGAAATTTCTGGGTTTGGCAATGCAAAATGAATAGGTGACAATAGACATTGCCTGTTCCAGCTGAGTTTGAATTTGCTGAATTTATGTCATGGAAATAAGTAGCCTAAGACAACTCCTCCTAGGAGTTGGAAATAAGTAGCCTAAGACAACTCTTCCTAGGAGTTCAAGTGGTGTAAATCAAGTATAAACCACATGAAATCAATGGAGTTACTTTGATGCAATGAGAGTAGAGCGAGACTCAGCATCTCTTACAAGCAATGCAGTAGTGTTATCCAGCATCCTACCAGTATGTAAAGAAGATGGCTCTGTCTGTTTATATTGACATCCAATAAGTCTCTGCTAGGCGATTTTCAGGGCAACTGCTATTTCACAGCTCTCTCAGTCAGGACAGAGTGATTTAACAGGTTTTTCTATTTAGCCATGTGCATGTGTCAGAGTACAAAGCTCATGCCTGGCTGTGTTGCAGCATCCTTTCCAGCCTCCTTCCGCATCAGCCTTTCAGAAGTGAAGTTATTGAGCCCTTTTTCATCCCAGCACACGGACACATACTGCAGTGGCCAAACTCTCTCATTTTCCTGTCTTCCAAGATAATATGACACAAAGAAGCTCTGCCTTTTTCCCCCCCTGACCTCCAAAAGCCTAAGACAAGGCATCTCATGCCTTGTTTCTCTGCGTATAGAAGAGAGGCAGAAAGTGCCATTTTACTGTGAAAGTCAATATTTCAATTTAAAAAGAAAAACAGTAAGGCAGATCAATAGATTTTGTCTAGCCTGCATTTATGAAAGCAATCAGTTCGTTTAGGAGAAAAAGTTGGGAGGTTGGGTGGTGAAACCACAGACTTAGCAGGGGGACTCCAGGACAGATCCTCTTGCTGCCTCAGCCTGTGAAGTTTGAAATTTCATAAAATCCTGCCCCCTCCAGCAAAATCAGCTCATATGCAGGTAAATACAGCAACACACAGCAGGAGAGAGAATCAGCTCCTACATATTCACACAGGCTGAAATTTGTATTAGCTCAGTTGTCAGTTCATGCACTAGGGAATGAAAGTCATGTGGCTTTTCCGGGTCTGGGAATAAGACAGTTGCCAGTGTGAAAACAAAGGAAGACATGGTAGAAAGCTAGGAGCTACCCAGAGAGTCCTGAGCTACCTGTTTTCAGAAAACAATCAATTCTGGCATGCAAGGGAAGAATTAAAAAACTCCCTGGAGCTCCATTGCAGCATTCAGTACTGTTCCTTGTGGTACCCAGTACAAATAAAATGTGAACTAAATAGGCCCACGTAAAGCATATTCAAGCTCTCTTTTTCCTTTCCTTTTAGGTTTCTCTTTCAAGTCTTTTTTCTTTGATTTTTGAATGAAATTTCTGCCTTGCCTTTGTGGTCAACCATGCCAGCCATCTAAAGGTCTCTTGAGAAAGAGACACTTTTCAAGACTTAGTAATCATGTGCGAAGAATTTTGGTCATAAATACCTCAGGGATGTTGTCAAGAATAAGATGCAACATAAATAGTCAAGTTAAAAAAAAAAAAGCAGAAAGCAGGAGCAGTCTAACAGAGCCAACTGCGCTTCCTTCTGTCACACAGTCCTTCACGTAGCCTTCAGCACAGGGCAATTCAGAGGATCCCAGTAATTTCATCTGCAGGAATCAGCTGCTGGTCATATCCTTAAGCAACACAAATCTTCCTATGTTAATGGACACAATGCTAAAATTGACATTTTAAAGACATGTACAACCCATCTTTCATGAAGTATCATCAGTACCACAGGTAAGTACCAAAGAGATTTAAGAGACAGTCCCTAGCTAGCAAACACCACTGGCTTAAGTCTATACTTACAGTTTCTGAAACTAGTATATGCTTTCTCTACCTGCAATGAAAAGGCATCTCCTTCTGCACTGAAAAGGAGACGATAAGTTGGAAGCTCACAGCAACTGTGTGCCCATATGAATGATAGCAAAATCAAATGCTCAGTCTGCCTTTCCTAGTAGTCTGGTATTCTGTGCCTCACCCGTGAATATGAACACTGAAGGCATCCTTAAACCACCACTTCTCCTCTACCAAATAGGCTGCAGGATTCACTGTCAGTGGGTAGCACCCTGCAGCCACTGCAGCAACAGGTGTGGCCTTGCCTGGGGAAAACACAGCATGGTCAAGCAGAAGGACCTTTGTGGGGATTCAGTCAGCCTCATCTCAGTCCAGCAAAGTTACAGCCAAAGGCCAAAAACACAGAGACCTTACATGTTGTTTAACACTTGTCACCTATGAAAGAGCACTTTTTAACAGCAGAGGATCCTCAGGAAAGAGAAGCCAGTCTCTAAGCCTCTCTAAGAAAGTATTCAGCATTCCTTGCTACAGTGCAGGTGTCATTTTCTAAATAAATATTATTTTACTTCTGAAACCCATCAGATTCTGTTTTGCATTAGTTTACAGAGACTCCCAAAGTATCCCTAAGCAATTTTGGAGTGGTGAGTTTATAGGAAGTTCTCTCTGTAGCTGTGGTTTTGCCTGTCACTAACAGATGAGGCAAAGAGATTTTTCCCTCAGTTGTTTCATTCCACCCAAAGTTCTGGCTAAATAATGTACCTAAATAAAGCAGTCCTGTACCTTTTTTTTCCCCTTTATCTATTGTTATGATGGAGCAGAAGTTCACTACTTCTGCCAAAGCTCCAGTCATTACATCATGACTGAAGTCAGATGGGAGCGAGACAACATGTTTACTATTAGGCAACACCTGTGCACAAAAGTGGGTTTTGTACCAGGCTTTGGCTGTGGCAAAGCAGGTGGTCACTACCACAAGGACTGATGTCTGGAGGGCAGAGAGTTCCTTTCCAACAACTAGGAGTACCAGGTGAACTGAGATTCACTTAAACATCTAAAGAAACAGGCATATTTAATGATCAGAATACCATTGCAAGCAATCTGGGATACCAAATGAGAGTCAAAATCCAGGAGACACATTTACAACATCCAATGCGTTTCCAGTGAATCTGGTCCATACATCTTAATCTGAAGGCAGAGCAAAGCACTCAGCAACTACTGCGCTGCTAGGAGTAACAAATGACTTTTCTCAGGGTTTGGACAAGTAAATAGATGTTCTTACTACATGTTTATATGAATCATTTGAAATGATTTATTGGCTTGTTTTGTCATTAAAACTACAGGCACTGAGTATCACTCAACTTCTGTTGTATGTGTTAAATTTTATCAGTCACATGCACTTTAATTTGGTTCTATTAATGGCTCCAACTTCTTGAGTTTGAAGAGACCATGGGGAGTAATGTAAGGATCTATTTTAAGTCTACAACTATTTTCTATTTTGGCAAAGAAATAACTGACAGTAAGTAAATATCATGCCATCATTTAGATACGTGTAGATGATTCTGGATGACCTTACGGAGCCCAACAAAATAGGAAGCAAAAAAAATCAGCAGCCAATATAAGAAATGTGCAAAGATGAGCATAATACCATTAAACTGCTAGTGGAAGCATGGCTGTATTGAGCTAACTTGAACAAACTACTTGATCACTTCTTCTTGTGTTACCTTTTCAGACTTGAGTCCAAAATTAGTTGTTACTCCTGGACTTACTCCAGGTCTAGGGCCTGCTTCTTGAAAGAAAATTATTCATGACATTTTATTCACAATACAGAAATTAGGCCATTTTTTTTTTTTTTTTTTTTTTTCCTCATACTTCAGTTACTTACATCTGCAGTATATAAGGATGCATTTGGAAATCTGGGTCTTTGTGCTCTACAGTACACCTCTCCCATCGTGCTGTCCTTCCAGTCTAGAGATGCACAGTGGCTCCACCTCCACCTGGATAGGAAAGAGCAGCTGTCTGGTAACTCTTTTGCTGCTCATCTTATGTGCCACCTCATCAGACTTTAAAAGCAGCCACAGTAGTTAAGACCTCCAGCAGTGCCCAGGAGTAAATACCTAGGGAAAAATCTAAGAAACAATGGTAGAGTGCAGGCCCCACAAATTATCCTCTTGAATTTGGGAGCCACCACCACGCTAGAGACATCATTCCATCAGAAGGTGGCATTTGGTTCTTGTGTTACAAGAAATGCAAGCAACTGTGCCATATTCACCCTCTCCCACCCTTTATGATTTTATAGACAGTCCCTTCTTTCCTCCCAAGCAACAGGCCCAGTAATTAACACTGTTTAAAATACAGAGAGCAGTTCCCACCTCTCAAGCAAACCCAGCATATGCCATCCCTTCCTTCTCCCTGTCCCCACACCAGCCTTTTGGTCCCACAACACAACACTGCTGTGCCACCACAGCCACGGCCTTTTCAGGACCACCCTATAAAAAGTGTCAGCAGAGTGATCTGTGGTAAAAATGTCCTGCCATCCAAACCCCTATATGGTGAGACTCCAGCCTAGCAACTGAGAGGTTAAATCCTGGTTTACATGAACTAAAGTAGACATCTGTGTGTGTGTGCACCATTCTAACTGAAGATTTCACAGCTTGTAAGACTATGGCTATCCTTTT
Source organism: Scopus umbretta (assembly GCA_013400535.1). Classification (NCBI taxonomy): domain Eukaryota; kingdom Metazoa; phylum Chordata; class Aves; order Pelecaniformes; family Scopidae; genus Scopus; species Scopus umbretta. The sequence continues at coordinate 49,102 of VZTL01011792.1, forward strand.
TTCTGATTAGACCACTCTATAGTCATCACATGATAATAAATGTATGAGTTAAAGTGCTGCTTTACTCTTTGAAATCTTTCTTGTGAGGCGGGACTTTCTTTCAGTCCATCTGGCTCCCGCTCTACTCTTATTTCCACAGAGGTCTTGAACCCCCTACTTCACTAGTAACCCTCAAAACATGGCAGAGTACAAAGCTCTGAATAAAGATCTTGTTCATCACGTACAGATAACTAAACAAACTAGCTACATCATCTCTTCAAAGTTTGCCTCATCTGCTGGCAAAGTAAAAATAATTACAAAATAAAAGTCTTACCTCTTCCCAGGCCACTTTAATGACCTATTAGTAGAGAAATAACTGGTTTAAAGATACACTCTTGTGAGAGGAGATGTAAGAAGGAGCACATTAGGTGGGGGGGTAGGGGAGTGAATTTATTCTGTAGCGCAATTTCTCTTTCACCCATTTTCCAGCTTGTTCTTATCACCACCAAGATTACATAAGTCTTTCCCTTACTAGGAACTGGGCTTACTTTAGCTGGTAGTGCTCCAATTAATGTTATCTTTATCTCTAGAATTGCTAGAATTCCTTAGAAATCTTATGTGGGATGATATTGGCTTATTTGGCCAATACTTTTAGAATATTTGTTTGTTTTCACTCAGACAAAAATATTCAGGCCATTATGCTATCTAGTGTATTAGAGCTGAGTTCACTGCCTCTGCTCCAGAAGACGTCAGGACTCGCAAGGGCTTCCCGCAGGACAAACCACTTCCTCCCAGGCTGTGCTGGTGACCTGCCCAGCACAGCTGTCACTGCTGTCACTGATGGTGCCACACAGTTCCCTTCCCAGGGCAGAGCAAGCTGTAGAGAAACCCAAGCAAACAAAGTTCAGCTCTCAGTTACATGAGATTGTCCGATGATAAATGCAGAAGCCACTTACACATTTGTTCTCATGCTCATTTCTCCCCACATCTTCTTTGCTCTATTTCTCTACTTAGAGGTATTTTACTGTATCCATTGCTATGTCATCCCACAAAGAAAATCAGTGTTTAGCAGTAGTCCTAAGAGCCAAAGCTCTTGAATATAAATCAAGAGTTAAACCTGCAGTAGGTACAAATTGATATATCTCCATTGATTCCTTTGGATATATGCCACTACTCTGGTTTTCATCAGGATATCTAGTGGGAAAATTTTTAGATGGGTTGTTTCTTAATACTAAGACACAGCAAAATAGTACAGCCGTAGATCTCTTCCATGGAGCAGTCTTCACTTTGAAACACAGATTGTTAACTTGCTTTTAAAACAATAATATAACAGCCTTTAAGTTCACTCACAGGTTATTTCTTTTTTGCTACTGAGGTTTTGAGTCATTGGGTTGTTTTTTATTTGTGGGATTTTTTTAGAAAGCTCATAATTCATATATATCCACACCTTTCAAAAATTACTCTGTTGTTCTTAAGGAACAAACTTTCAAAACAAAGAACTCATCTGCATGTCCTGTCCTGGTGCTGGAGTTGCTGGAGTGGAAATCGGAGCTGTAGCCAGCACACTTTAAAGCTTTTTTCACTTAACACACCACTTAGTTTACACAAATTGCATACTTGCTGGTTTCACCTGTCCAAATTGCAAAAAACAAGCATCTACAAAAGAGCCAAAGTAAAATTCAAGCACGCACTCAGAAGATGAATGGCACCAAAATGTAGCTGTTTGTGGATGGAGAGCATTTACACTTGCATTCCATGCAGAGTTATCAATGTGACAGCTTTCTTTTGTTACTGCTATGTATTGGCTTCGATTACAAACCACCACAGAGCTGAGGACAAAGGAAAACTTCCACATTTCCCAAATTATTTCTGGAACACATGAAGGTCGAAAGGGCAGATTCTCCTCCACACCACACCCACCAGCCTGACAGCAGTGGAGCGGCTCTATTGCAGGAGAGCAGGCTGGCCAGTGCAGGATTCACTGAGAGGGATTAAAAGAAACTTTCTGCTAGCCAGGTTACACCAGTTTACCTAAGATACGACAGGGAAAGAAAAAAACCGAATTCTCATTATACTGGGTAAAATCTCCAAATTCAGTAGTTACAGGCTTGAATGCTGCCGGAGATCTTTTTAATAGCAAGTGGGTTTTTCTCTACTGGCTATACTTCCTATATCACTTTGCTCCCATGAAGCTGCATCTCCTCCCTAGTCTCAAAGGACCATGTGTTCTTCCTCTTTAGCCTCCACCACCTCGTTTCAAATATTCCTCTCCTGCTGTAACTGTGCTATCAAAGCAACTCCACAGCAGGCATGTGATCAGCACCCAGGGGAACATCACATCTCTGGAACCCCTCCTGATACTACGCATGCAGTTTCCTCAATCCAATTGCATTTTTTTTTATCTTTGTCCTCCCCACCTTTCCCCAGGCTCTCTCCCTTCATATTTATTGCAAAACACCAGACTTTCTACAATAAAGCAGGAAGAAAACTGAGTCCATCACTAAATGCAGACACTGGCATTATTCCTTCTGCCACAGGACCCCATATGCGCCTTGCATTTCACGCTCTCATGTAATGGAGGGTTCAGGTGTTTCTGATGTTGCTGCCAGGCACTAAAAGCAGAGTGATACAAATGTGAGCTAAAAAGGATCCTTCGATCCCTAACTGCAGTTGCGGATAAAGCTGGGAATTCTCCAGCACACGCCGAGCAGCTGCTGCTGTGAACAGGCTCCAGGGATGTACTTTGGTGCATTCCTGGCCTGACTTAGTGCCTCATGCTAACTCAGTCTTCAACCACAGTCATTCTTGTACTGGCTCATTATTATAGCACTGTAAAAATAACATGTTTGGACGTTGAACTCAAACTTCCTTCTAGCTGCCGCTCTCTTTTGCGTAGCAGGCTACTATTCTGTATAATGGGGTGGCAGTTGTTTCCATCCTATTGCTTCTCCGATTTTCCTGTCAGACTGCATTTCCATCTAATGCCCTTTGTACACCTTTAGTACAATTAACAGGCTGGTTACTTGGTCTCTGAATAGCAAAAGTCATACTTAGCTCAGCAGGACTTGAGTAAAAGAAGCATAAGAGCTTCTGGACTTGATCTTGCTAACTGAGATAACATTGAATTTTAATATTAACAATGTTCCAAAGTATTTTTCTTGCATTTTTACGTTTCTAGAAAAAATGATATTATTATATTGCACCAGTTAGGAAAATATATATTTTCACATGATTAACAACTTTGTAGGTGTTTATACGCTTAAAGGGAATGAATTTGATATATGTTTTAATTTTAGTATTAACAAGTTTTTCAGCATTTAATGGAGTGAGTTTTATCTGCTCTTGACACAGATATTTTCATGAAGTATCATACATTTTTGCTTTCTTTCAATTTCTGAATAAAACGGATGGGAAAAGAAACAACTACAAGTAAGACATTACAGCCCTCACAACTATAAAATTCTCTGGCTTCTGAAAATGCTCAGCAAATGTGGATTCCTCATTCCGGAACTTGCTTACCAACACACTTCCAAAATATGTGCATTCTTGTTAAAGCCACTGATTCTAGTCACTCCAGCAAAGGCCTTCTTACTAAAATATTAAGGAAAATTTATTCTTTCATCTTTATTTGATGTTTGCATTACACTTTCTCCTCAACGTCACCTCTGAGTTAACTGATACTTTCAAAAAATCACCTTTAAGCAAAGACCAACGAAAAAGCTTCTGCAAACAGAAACTAAAATACGGAGTTAGATGAGAGCCTGTGTGGGAACCATGAATGTCTTCTATAATATACAGTCTTTTAGGAACAGTCCTCAGTGTTTTCCAAGCTGCATGTAAGACTGAGAGCCTCTAGCCCAGGAAAAGATTTGACATATTATTGTTGGCTATGTTTAAACTGGGGGATGCAGGAACACTTCCAAGCTGTTTGACTTTGTGGTTGCAATTTGGCTTATATCAAGGTGACTCTAAGGTATGCACAGCCCACCTTTCCTGGATGCTCAGTTCCCATACAAATGACACCTGGGTGAGTATGTTAGAAGACACTCCCACCACCCTACACTGACCAGACTTGCACTACTGAGATCCAGGCCTCAGGTCAGCCTATCCATTCTTGATAAAGGTTTCAGGCAATGTCCTCAATAGCATCATGACATTAATCCTCAAAAAATGCTGCAGTACAGTAAAATTTTGATTTTGCCATCCTTATCAGTCCAGAACAAAAATACATTTTACGTATTATCCATACTGTCTTGGACAGTCCATATCTATAAATAAATAAAGCAATGAAGATGCTTACAAAAACAGTATAAAAAAAAATAGGAGCAGGTTGGTTTTCACAGTGACCAAAATCAGACTGTAATGGAATTAAGTGTGCTTAAAAAGAGAAATATTGGTGAGAGTTCAAGTGAGATACGGTCTGAGCTTATTGGCCTGAACTGCTTTTGTTTTCAAAGAATTGTGTTTGCCTCCCAGAGCAGGTGAGGAATAGGAATGTGGAGAAGAGTGATCAAATTTCATCAGAAAAAATGCTGAGGAATAAAAGCAGCCATTACATTAATCCTCATCTTCAGACAAATTCTACTTCATGTCAGCAGTTGGTGAAGGGAGTGGGCAAAAGGTGACAACAAGGTAATCTGCCCTTTCCATGTCCTTAAGCCTCTTGAAAAATCCACTGTCCTTGTCTCTGCAAGAGTTAGACTTTTAACCCTTCAGCTGATGTACAGGAGTTACACTCTTTTTCAAAGAAGAAGAAAACCACACTTACCCCATTTGGAAGCTGCCTTGGCACCCTGTTAGCATCCTGACAGTCATTTGTGTCAGTGATTGCACTCACCCTCACTTTTGACTTGCAGGTAAAACCTCTGAGTCTCTAGCCCAGAATCAGTTCTTTTTTATCTTGGTGGGAAGATTTCTGTCAGCCATCTAAAAGTTAGGCACCTCATCTAAACAGGTGGCCCAGGCATATGTCATGGGGTTCATCCCACCCCAAACTAAATGTCTGGGCTGGCTTAGCTCCAGAGAGGCCTCCCTCTTTGCACTGATTATAGAGCAGGCCAGACCATTAGCTTAAACCAGACCTGCAGCTTTTAGAAAGCTAATGCTAGATTAAATGAATCCCACCTCCCTGACTTGTGTGGTCTTCACACAGCCTCCAGCCACTCTAGCTCCATTTTGTCTTGAGTGTCCTGCCCACTGTATACTGGGAGCAAGTTGTACCTACATTTTTTAAGATGTCATGGAATTACAGACCAGTGTGGCAGCAGTTGCATGCTTGCAGTGGTCCTGAGCAATTTACAAATCCCTGTTCCCTTTTTAGGCTATTTTTATATAAAATTTACATCAGAGTAACTTTAACACCTTCATTAATTTTATCTGAGGTGTTGAGGTTACTCCTGACCTTTAGTAAAAGGAGCATAAAGCCAACAATTTTTAGAAAAAGAAGCTCAGCAGAGCCTGTTTTCATGTAAGTCATATCTATAAAATCTCTACTAAAAACAGAGCACTCACTGACTTGAAAGCCATCTGATTCTTAAACAATATCCCAATCCAAACAAGCTGGACCTCATAATTCCTTTTGGAAAATCAGCCCTACCATTGAGGTACATCTGTTGAGCATGGAGTCAGATTATTTCTTCTGTACATGAGTATTTCAGTAAGTTTGGTGATGAACTCTGTAAGCTCTAGCGCAAATTAAAAGCTCTTTTATGCCCTTTTCAGCCCCTGCCAAACTCCATCTCACTGCAGGATTAACATACACATAGCATTCAAGCTGTAGGATATCTCTGAAAGGACAGTTCAGCATAGTCCTTAGACCACAGTAGTGCCATAACACACCTTCGAGTCACATCTAAACCACATCAACCTTGCCCACAATTAAACACAAGTGAACAAAGACTGGAGAGGGAGTGGGCTAGTGACCTGGTTGTCTAGACCGCTCCAAGAGACAAGAGGGAGACAAGCAATGCCCCAGGGTAACACATCTTGGATGGGACAGGATGGGATGGGAAGAATCACCCTCTGGAAGTGCCTATTCACTGTTCCCTGTGCAGGGATTGAAGAAAACTATTTCAGGATAGACCTCTGACTTTTAGATGGCTAAAGTCTGTCAAGATGAAACCCATCCATCCCTGGACAGGAGAAGCTCACATTCCTGTTTTTTCAGCCAGCTTGTTTGTCTTTACCCTGAAATGAACTCCCATTAATCTCAGAGTAAGTCGTGGCTGAGAAGTAGGTTGTGAATCTGCTTTTTATCTTTACCACCTTTCAGCTCTCGTTTACCAGCTTCCAGCTCAACCTGGGTTCCTGGCCATGAGCATGTGCGTAGGCATGCTACCAGGCATGCCAGGACTGTTCTCAAGAAAGGGGACTCAGCCACCAAGCTGCGTAGACACAGCCTTTGGCATCTCACTAAAGAAAGGGCAATGCTTCCTTATAAGAATATCTCAAGTAATACTTATTTTCTTGGGTTTTTCTTCCTGGGAGACTACTAACTCTGTTTTTATTCACTCATGAGAAAGGGAAGAGAAATAAATGCTGTAGTGATAGGACATGAAGAAGTATAAGTAATTTGGCAAAGACTGTCTGAGTGCTGAACTCAGTACTACTGGAGCCGTAACATTTACTAAGCTTAATACTCAGGGCAATACCCCAAGCTCTATTTTCTCTGTATTATGTCCTGGTTATTAATAGTCTATATGACACTCATATGACCAAATAAATCTGGCCAATCTGGAGGACCCCATGGAAGTGGCTTTGTTGTGCTGTGTGTGGGCTGAGTTTATGACCAGGTTTTGAGGAAGCTGTTCAGGGGTTTCACTGCCCTCTGGGGAAGCATCTCACACGGTAGTGGAGGGGTAGGAGGGGTAGGAGGGAGAGGAGAGGAGAGGAGAGGAGAGGAGAGGAGAGGGAAGCGAGACCCCCTGTGTGGTGGCAATACCCCTGGCCAGCCTGGGGCCAGAGTGGGTCTGGGATCTTTGTGGTCCAGCCCTGGTGCCTAAAATGCCTGGTCTTGGGGGCCAGGGGGAGCAGTCCCTACCCCTGAGTTAGAATTCCATTCTTAATTTGTAATTTTACTTCTTTCTGTTTTGAAGCAGTGAAAGAGAAAGACAGGATGGTAAATAAGATCTGGAGTTACCTATTCAGTTTTTGCTTCTTTTCAGTTTGTCTCCTAAAAACTAAGGGCAAGTTAGTCTCTTAAGACTACAGGCTTGGATCATTAGGCTTTTACAATATTTTTTTTCTCAGCAGCAGAGTAAATGCCAAAGTGTTAATAATATTCCTTGTTGAGGTACAAAAGAATATTATTTTTTTCTGCAGTTAAGCAAGGCTTTTTTTTTTTTTTTTTTCATTTTACCTACAAAATTTGTAATGGGATTAAAAAATGGTCTGTGCTTTGCCTTCCCCCAAGAGACCTTGGCTAAGTAGTACTTCAGATAGTGGTAAAACATGCAAGTAACTTGCTTAAAGGGACTATCCCAGCACTGAATTTACTGCAGAGCAAACAAGTGTGACATAAGCAAATAGGCGAAGAAGAGAAGGGGCTGGGCAAGGCACAGACTCGAGGTATTTTTGTTGGTTTCTCTGGCTCAAAAGGCTTAATTTCTCAGCAAAAAACTGGCAGTGCAGTAGCAACTAGGCATGTTAATGAAATATGCATTTTTAAACCATTCAATCAAACAAGCCAAGGGGAGTGGATGAAAAAGGTATTTTAAAAAGCTATTCCATGCACCTGAAGTGTCCTTTTTCATTCTTCTGGTCTCTAGATTCCAGGACACGTCTTTACATGTCACCGAAATCTAGGTGAAACCTCAAAGACTGAAATTCTCTGCTGGGGGCTTAGGTGGAACTTGAGTGGTCATAAACCTTGAATGGGCTGCCACACCAGAGGAATTTCATTCAGAGAGTTCCTCTGCCATTTTACTAAGTATATTTTATTTATATTTATAACTATATCTTCTGCCTGCACCACTGAAACCTCTTAGCAACTTTTCAGCAATGAATCTTCTGTATAATGTATTTTTAAAGCTTTCTGAAATGAACTCTTCACACTGTATATATTAGAGAACTAATATTGTAGTAAAATTCTCTTTTGACTGCATGTTTTTCGAAGGTACACAGGAGTTCATTCTTCCTATGCCTCTCAATTGTATGTATCTCAGAATCATCCATCATGTGCAGATCAGCAAGGTCGTCATCAGAATGAAGAAATAAGAGTTTTAAATTGCAGTCCTACCACCTGAGAAATACCCTGGCTTTAAGACTTTGCAGGGTGTTTGCATTCCTGTCATGTAACCTTGCACATCCATTTAAGGTTAAGGCTCTGTCTGAAATATGGCATTCTGCAAGATTAGCTATACAGATCACAGCATGGCTGATGTACAGATGAAGTGGCATTTTCTTTGTACTTTTTATGTTAAAGGATCACTCTGATGCTAGAATTTTACCATCTGAAGTGTATTTTGTTGACAGTTCAGGTGAGCAATGCTCATGTCCTCCAAGAAGCAAGTTAAATTGTTAGTAGGTAAAAGGCACAAGTGTATGCCATGTTGCTATCGTGTGCAGGTAGGCTTGGTTTGACTGGGTGCATTTCCCAGTATGATCAGACTGCTACTCACTAGCCATATAAATGTCAAGAAGAAATAAACTAATTTTGTCATGGGATCAAAAGGCAACCATTTCTGTGGCATGGTAATGTTCTATGAATTACAGCTTGTGTATGACTTACTTAAAAATTGTTACCTTCAGAGGTGTTTTATATGGGAAATGTATGAAGATATAATTTATAGGTATTTCAGGTTAAATAAATGAAAAATATGAATCCATGCACATGAATAGAACAAAATTAAAGCAGGAGCTTCTGGAAATCCCCAAGAAATGGGGTTTCTTCTCTGTATTAATTTTTCTGTGTATTCTGGAGTAGGTTTCTAAAGGCTGCCACAACCAGCAGGATCGGCAATAGCCATAGTTAAGCCTGCTCAGGTAGAGGATTATGCCATGTTCAAATAGGTTTGGGTACATTCTGCCCAGCTCTGTTCTTGGCATCTGGTGTCCTGAGAGACATTAATACTTGTCCTTATCAAGGTTTCCTCTTCATTCTTCAGTCCCATACTTTTGATGTCTTTGTAACTGTCTGCCTTTTCCAGTTGTAAGACAAAGCACCTCTTGAATTTGGCAGAATAGAATAGAAACCTGTAGTTACTCTTAGTGCAGAGTGTTTTCTTTAGCTCTAGCAAGGAGCAGGCAGTATAAAACTATATCAGCAAATATGTTCTGTTTCAAACTGAGTCTGTCTTTTCTTTCTCTTGGTGATATTTAGATGTACTTAAACACCATGATTACAGTATCAAATGGTTAATCAAAAGATTTTTCTACATGGTGCATACGATAAAATCTTTTGTTCCAAAACATAACAGAGAATACACACTGGACATATATGCTACTTGTATATTTCAGCAGTATGCACTTATTCTAGCCATCACACAAGACCCTATAGAAAAGTGGGTGCCACTAAAAATCAACACCTGCTAAACATTGCTTCATTACATTAGCTGAAAGACAATTTTTAGCAGCACAAGGGCTCAGATATGCTATTTAGTGTATTAACTAATGGTAAATATTTGTAAAAACAATTCTAAACACAGGATATATTCGTAATATTTCCTCCTCAACCTTTTTCTTTCCTTTATTTCTACTCTCCCACTGTCCCAAATACCCCCATTCACTCCTCACAGATTTCAGGATCCTGTTCCAACCTGCTTCCTTTGCACTTTTTGAAGGGGGTTGAATTTCACCCACTTCATATCTCATGCTTTGACACCTGGGTGCTACAATAGAGGATAAAAAGTGGGCAATGCATATTCACAGCTCCTGAAACAAAAGAAAGCCATAAAAGACATTAGAATTGTAAAACATGGCAAGAAAAATACATTCTTCCCCAAGGGAAAAGAATTATTATTTTTATCTTTGTGTGGAAGGTGATGCTGCAGACACCTAACACATTGGTAAGATTAAAGGCTGCTGTTATTACTCTTTGGCAGCATTCTGAAGGTGAAAAAGGCACATGACAGTCATATGAGGAATACAGAAATGTTGCAATAAAAACATCTGCAAATCGCCTCCCTAGCTTGGAAGCCTACTGGCAAAACACAGAAGTATTTTTACACTAGGTAACTCTTGAACTATATTCTGCTCAGCTATACCTTCATAGATCCTGTCACTGAGATAACTGTTAATCGTTTGCACTCCTGTAAGCCAAACTGGAACCCACAAATGTGTATTCACAGCTTTACCTAAATAAGAACTAGTAAACTCACCCAAAAATGACAAAGAAGCCAAAAGCCATTGTTCAAACTTTTGGGGCATAACCAGCCACTAGAAATATTCTTAAGATTTTGCTCTGATTTTTATGTTAGGCCACACAGAAATAAAGAAATTATAAAGCTATTTTAGATAAAAGTGACTGTATTGCAACAGGAGAATAAACTAAAACATGTCTGTAAAATACTGTTTTTATTGTGCTACATTTTAAATATCTAAAAATAAAGCCTTGTTTATTCAGTTTTGATGATTACATTGACTCACCTACCATACAGCAAGCCAAAGATTTCTCTATTGTGTTTGTTCTGCAGAAGTAACTTGCAAAACAAGAAGTCCTTTTAGTGGCAATAACATTTTATAATCGCAGAAGGGCTGTCATTTTTTGGATTGGGAACATAAAATAGCACTTTATGTTTACCATGTTCATATTCATAAATGCAAGTACCCTGGAGTGGAAGACTTGAAAGGCTTTACATATAAACTGCCTCATAGGATGTTGCGTGTGTTCCCTCATTTGATATAAATAGCTTCTGCTTTCCCCTGGGTTGTTCTTTCCTCTACTTGGCTTCACCCCTTCTGAGGCCAGAAATGTATTGTGCTGATCTCTGCATGATGAGGGAGGTCAGCTGTGGCCATTTGGAGATGCAGAAGCTGGCTCTGTGCATGAATCACACTGTTATGAAGAAGAAAACAGACTGTCCCTCAGCTTTTATTGAAAAATCCCACTAACTTCAGTGAAGCTTCTTGTTAACAGCAGATACTTTAGAAAAATGCAAGTGGACTAGACCTGTTGCTTCTATTGAGACTCCATCTCCTTAAGACAGTGAGATATGTCCCTGAGGTGCTTGGTGATATGGTTTAGCTGTATATCCCTGCACCTCCAAACCTTTCTGAGTAATAATATGTTGGGGTTTTTTTTAATTTCTCTTGATTTCCTGTAAGAACAACTGCAGAAACAAATGAACTGAGCTAATAGAAAGATCATTAGTCTCCTTTAATGCCTCCTAGTCCAAGTCTTTCTCAAACCAAAATGGCCAGCCAGAAATAAATAAGGGTTCTGTGACTATAACTATATAGCATTTGTCCCATGAAGAGGGATGACAGATGGGAAAAGCCAAGTACACTGAAAGCAGACAAAAGGTTTGGAGATACAGTTATCCTGAGACCAGGAGAGCTGTATTCGGTTCCTGGCTTTGCCACAGGCTTTTTCTGTGACATCAGATAAATCACCCAATTTCCCTGTGCTCCGGTTCGTAGATGTAACATCAGGAGGTTCACAAGGAGAAGGAGGAGACGTGAGCACAACATGGGCTGTGGTCTCCCATTAGCATCTTGTCACCCTTCAGCTCACACACCTGGCAAGTTACACTGCACTTGAGTCAAGCTCTGCTTTTTTTTCTCCTGCCCTCTGCTTATCTTGTTCACCCAGCAGTAAGTCCATCTGGGCAGTGGTAAGCCCTTCCTACATGCAGTGCCAAGACAAGTTCTCTCAGGCACCATTGTACTGTGAGTAACAAAGGGGACCTGCATGGAGACCCGTCTGAAGGCTACCTCATGACACACCTGCCCTGCACAGGTACACACAAGGGCGACATCTGAGTTTAGTGATGTATCAAATTGTTGAGCAAATGCATATGCTCAGCGTGGCTATAGCAGTCTCAGCTACACAGAGTAGCACAGTGAAATACATTATTCAGGTTTGTCTGATGTCACTACACAAGCACCATTGCATCAGTGTCATTAGTTGTTAGCACCAGGCAGGCAGCACCCTCCTCCTGGCTCAATGTTCCAGCTCAGAAAATAGGTGTGGGGGTGTGAAATGGGCAGTTGAATCATAAGGTGACAGCAGCTACCTCAATCTTGCAGGTTTGAAGAGGCATTGGCCAAAACACCCTCCTTAGGAAAACTGCAGCTCTGAGTGCTCAGGAGAGGAGAATACATGCACACCCTCAGCACAGGGGACGGGGCTTGCCTTGCAGTCTATGCAGTGCCTGCAAATAACGCGGGAGTGAAATTTAATTGTTGAACACCACAATCGTCTCATTCAGTTGGAAAACCAGCCTTTCAGACTAATCCTCCTTAGAGACTAGTTACAAGGAAAGTTTCAGCTTGTAATGTTGTCATTTTGGTTATGCACTTGAAGACAAAAAAAGGAACAGCTTGATTTGAAGTGTTCAGCACCTGCAGCTCCTATTGACTTCAGTGGGATTTCTGACTGCTTGACACTTCTGAAAGTGAGACTAATCATTTCACAGCAGAAAAGGATTCTTTTTTTCTTCCTTGTAACCAGAACTTGTGTATAAATCATACACAAACTAGGAAAAAAAAAGCTTTAGGGCTGAAATCATGCAGAGAATTTTCAGCCAAAAAGTGCAGTTATCAGCATATAGAGACAGGTATTTGCAGAAGTCTCCATTGATGCTGCAATATGGTGTTCCGCTGCTGCACAAAACTAGAAATGATACTAGTATGATTATTACTGTAAGAAGTTATTGTAGCTGTAATAAGTGAGTACAACAGTTAGCAGATTGTTAAAGACTCATTTTAACTTCACCTCCTCACTAGTCTCCCTGGGATTTTTGTTTTGTTATTCTTTCAAGTAAGGACAAACTGGTTTTTGCCTTTTACAGGCCCTAATGTTCAACTCCATTTTTGTATCTCTCAAAAACAGCAACTTCTGATTTAAATGGCTCTGAGCAGGCATTTCATAATTGAATTCCACTACAATTTTTGAATAAAACCACAGATAGGCTGTTTGTTTTCTCAAGCTAAAATTAGTTATAGCCATCAATACAAATGGTCTGCATACATGTAGGTTTGTGTGGTGGGCTGCCCACAGCACCCGCATGGTGCCAGATACAAACTTAAACTAGTAATTTGGAAGGATTTCAACATCAACCTTCCCGATTTCCCTGTCTAGGGGCTTTCTGAGTAATTAAAGACTACTTGGCTTTTGCTGGAGGCCACCAGTGCATTAGCTAGTATCAACGCTGAGCTTTGGAAAAGTGTGGCTACCTGTATTTAGTGTCTATATTCCATGAACTGTGAAAGGGTGACAGGGCTCATGGTAGGGAAGAAGCAGCAGTTGCTGCACACCTTACCATTGGTGAGACTTTGCAACTGCTTCAGGGGATGATCTTAAACAAACTAAGAAAACACTAGAGGAAGCTGTTGTAAGATGTATGCAAGTTTTATTGGAAACACTACCTTCAGAAAGCATTTTTCAGTACTTCTGTATCAAAATGGAAGGAGATCCTAAAGCAAGGTCTGGTACTGCCCCATATTTTCATGAGAGATGTGAGCAAGTCAATATAATGCATATTTGAGTTTGCGGATTATATCACACTGTCAGAGGCTGCATGCCTCTTAAAGAATAAGCATTCAAAAGTATCATGAAAAAAAGGGGGAAAGTAGTCTTAAAAGAATAGGATGCAGTTCCAGAAGGTATAAAGTTATAGAGTTAGGCAGCAATAGCAAATCCCTCGAGTATGAGAGTCTGATGGGCAATGCCAGTTTAGACAAAAGTTCCTTGGAAGAATAGCAGCAGTCTACAGTAGACCACAAGGTGAACACTAGTGAACAGTATCATGCTGATGTAAAAAAATAAATACACTGAAACATATTGTTAAATTATGTGTAAAACCTTAACTAAGTTTCCTGCAGTCCTCAGAAAAAAATAAATGGGAATGTTCTATATAGTTCTCAGCCATAAAGTTCAAGGAAAACATGGAGCAGTGGAAAGACCTCAAAGGAAAGCAACGAGAATCCCCAGAGGCACACAGTCTCTGAGGGGCAGTTGAAGGAAATCAGGCTGTTTAGGGAGGAGAAGTTTGGAGGGAGATCTAATAACCATCTTCAAAAACAAAAAGGTAATCACAGAGAAGCAGCAAATAGATTGATTTCCTTGTCCAACATGGAAAGATAAGAAAGAAAAGCCAATGAAAGTCAAATAAAAGGTCGGGAAGATCCTTCTAGTGGGAAAGTTCCTTAAGTCAAGGCACAGACTGTCCTGAACACAGGTGTGGGATCTCCACCACTGAAATGGCTAGGAGGAGATTGGACAGACATTTTCTAGGGAAAAGATGGATCCTGCCTTTGGGTGAGGGACAGAGCTCTCCATTGTATTCTCCATGGTTTCTGTGGATGTCCAAGGCATTCTCAGCCAGCTGACAATGCATAGGGAAGAGTTAGAAACTCAGCTTCCAATGACTTTTAGTTGTGTGTTACCCTCTAAAACCTGACAGCAACCCCTAAAACTACACCCTACTGCAAGTCTATGAGCTGCTTCATATTCCACTCCCTCTGGTGTGAACTTCTTCATTCATTGTGACTTCTCAATGCAGTTGTGGTCCAAATGTCACTGAAAAATATATTTGTGTTTGGCTCTGAAGATCCTTAATAAAATAAGCCCATATGTTTGGACAGATCCATGGAGCAAATCTTGGGCTAGTATCTTCTTTCACCATTAGATAACTTTATCAATATGACTTTATTATATCTAGTTTTTAACATGATAATTGAAAGCACAGTTCCTTGAATGGATGTATGCATGGTTAGCCAAACAGACGGTTCATAACTTCTTATAAAAGATTTAGGTGGGAAAATATTCTTCCAGGAACTCAAATGCCTTCAAGTAAAACAATAATAGCATCACAGGAAAAAGAGCAAAAGCTTGAAAATGAACTGCACAGGGAGGAGATAGCTTAGACCCACTTCACCATTTCTGCTGTGAGAGAAACTAAGCATAGACTGGCTTGAAAATCCTCCTGCATCAAGGACACCAGGGCCAGGGTGCAAGCAGGGGGAGAAATGAGAGTGAAGAGAGCCAACATTGCCAGTGGGAAGACCAGAGCACATGAAAATTGAAATTAGGCCAGTACTATTTATTGCTGACATATTTTCTTTTAAAAAATACCACCTTCTTATTTGGAAAGAGCCTGAGGGTGAACAGTAGTGCTTATGGACCTGGGGCTGGGAGGATGAGAAGTTGAAGAAGGGAACAGGGTTGGGGAGGTGGGACAAAGTCCTCAACAGGGATGTGGGTGATAGGGAGTCACAGCTGTAGCTGGGGGGAGGCACACACCTCCCAGGGGGGATGGCAGAGTCCAGCCTCCATCACTGTCACCAGGCAGCCTGATCAGAGCTGGACAGGTGACAGCATAAAGAAAATTAATTCATCAACCTAATTTTTGTGAGAGAGAGTGTGGTAAGTAAGATACTTACATAAGCTTTTATGAAGACTGGTGTCCAAATTATTATTGCAAACAGGTCATTTTCTTTCCAGACAGGAAAGGGCAGATAACAATTGGACTAAGAAACTATAAGCGAGTTTTCATGAAAATGACTTCATACAAGTGAGCAATGCTTGCACATCTATTAGCAAGTGGTAGTCCTGCTCAGGAGGGGCTCGATTCTCTGACCAATCAGTAAAAATGGCCATTTCTTATCCTAAACTGATATAAAGATGGGACCACGGGGAGCACAGACATCAAAAAATCCTGTGCTACCATGCATGTTATTTGAATTTCTTGTGAGAATAGCTAAATTCCCATAGAGGTTTAAGCTCTTACCTGTTTGGCATTCTGCAGTATAGAAGGATGTGCTAACGTGATGTGCACTTCTACCCAGGGCAGGGGAATACACCTATTCCTACTTCAGTTCATTGTCAGCCCCCAGCACAGCAAGCCATTTCCTATCAGCTATGACTTGTTTTGGGAAGGAGTTTCAGGAATGTTTTCTTACAGACCCCTCAGAAGGTATTAACCAGTGTAACCCCCAGCAGGTACATCTCATAGGTCCCACTCAGTGCTCGATCCGCAGAGGCACAACCCAGGAACAGCAGGTACCCAAATAGTCACAGCGCAAATGGGAGCTGTGGGTATCTAACACCCTGATGCGTTGTGTCCCACTAGGGAAGAACAAACCCCTTGAGGGCCTCAAGCTTTCCCCCCTCAATCCCCTTAGCAAATACGCTGTTGGTAGCACCTGCCCACTTCAGTCCTGCATCTTTGCCATTCAGCTCCCTCACAACAATCTGGAGAGCCATGGTGCAGGCAAGCAGCTGCAGGGGCTCCAGGTGGGACCCCGTTGTTTGGGACACCTTAGTCACCCCCTGAGGGGTGCTTGAGGGCCACCTCAGTGGACTGGACACCAATGACGTGAGTTCTTTCAGTCCCCAGCTACAGCTTGTCAGCTCCAGGGCAGCAGCTCATGCTTTTAGCTCTGGCGGTCTTTATAAGCCTTGTACATCAGAAGAGACAAAACCCTGTATTATAGGTGTTATGCTCTGGCTAATGAAAGAACACCCTGCATAGCTTTACTGTATGCTCAAAAGCTTTTAGAAAATGCAGAAATCTCTAAAATTCCATATGAAAGGACCTTCTTCAGTACTTCATATTAGCGTAAGTGAAGTTTCTTGGTAGTTCCATTAATGAGACTGATATCATGCTATTCTGTTAATTGTCTCAGAATTACTTCCTCAGGTAATGCAAGAATTAATTATCCAAAATCATTATGAATATCATAACATGTTTACTTACCTGTTTCTGTACGTCTATGATATTAACTATCCATAACTACTCAAGTTCCTCCTGGTTGTTTCCATGACACTTTGATGAGCACCATTCTGTATAAGATTCATGAGCTGTGCAGCTACAGGACATGTTTTGAGAGCACGCTACTTGTTACGCTGCAGTCTGAAATGTTCCCGTGAGCCTGTCTGGCTGCAGAAGAGAATCAGTTGCTACAGTTAATTGATACTGAGCTGCCCAATGTTGGGTACATTAGTGCCAGGTAACAAATAGTGTCCAAATAGCCTATTAACAGAATCCGTTAATAGCTAATTGGAAATCAAAATCAGTTTGTAAATGATTCATAGGTAGAAATAAGGCCTGTATTTGAAGGTGCTAACATTTACAACAGGTGATGTGAGTTCCATTCTCAGCCACTTTCCACAGACTCTGGATTCCCACCAATTCATAGCTCAGTGTCTTTTGTTTTCCATTTTTTGGTAAGAACCACAAGAAAAGGGTGTTTATGTGAGATAACGCACCAAATGGCTAAAATCTAAATAGTTTTCTGACCTGTAGTGAACATTAAGTGGTGGCTAATTTTCCAAGGCTGTAAACAAAATATTCCGTGTTGCACGAACTGCTCTGCAAAACACCATTTATGAAAAAAAAAAAAAAAAGATGATGATGCTGTTGGATCTGGTTTTTACAAAACCCTTTAGTTGCTCTCCCTTCCCCTTTTAGCTGCAAAGCATGTAATGCCTGAAAGTCAGGTAAGACACCAAGAGATGTTACTCTCTGGTAAAATTCTGAAGTGCTATATGGGGAAAGTACTTATACCTGCATATACAAACCTGGCAAACCTGTGAGTAAATTGTGAACACTGACTCAGAGAAGCCTCATATGTATTAATTTAATGTGATGGGGTAGTACAGACATTTAATGAACTTCTACTGGAAACATAGGAACCCCCATTTAACCCCAAGTTGAGTAGGTGGCCTGTCCTGCCATGTATCTAACCCAGCAGCCACAGTTTGAAGAGAGGCAGTAGCAAATACTTCAGAGGCAGGTACAGTTAGTCTTATTATAAGTAGTTATGAAACAAAACACCAAAAAGAACTTTTCTTCCTAGCCCCAATCGTATTTGTATAACTTTAAAGAATTTGAAACACCTGAAATCCAGACCATAGTAATAGGGAAATACATTCCTTGTATGAGAGCTTTTAAGCATTTAATATTATGCAAAGATGTCAACATTCTATAATTATTTTTACAAGTATATAGAGGTGACTAATACTTAGTAGAGTCTACACAATTTTGTCCATAATGGGCAAATTAATTCCAAAGTCCAAGTTTGTAACAATGAAACAAAGCAGCACAATGTCACTGTGAGACTGGTGTTGGCATTCGGATCATCACTCATAAATCCAGCTTTAACATGCTGAAAACCTCATAAAGAAAGCAGATTGACTTGATGATTTTGCAAATATTTGCATAAAAATGAACATTACTACTGAGAAAATTGTTTTGTTATTTTATTCCAAGTTGTAAAAACCTTTAGGTATTAAAATGTAAATATTTACCTAGCAAGAAGTGCTCTTCCTAAGTCTCTCTTCAGATGAGAAAAAACTTCTACAACTATTGTTTGTTATAGCAAAATAGGAAGCACTTTGGAACATTCAGCAAACTGCTCTCAGTTGCCCCAGTGCAGCCCAGTAGGTTTAGCATAAAAAATTTAGACTGGAACTGGCAGGAGATATTTCATTGTATTTGTGTGACATTCTTTAAACAGGTTTTCATACCTTCCAGTTTCATGTAAATATATCCATTTAGAGCCAATACTGTGGTACAGGTAAATGTTTGAGACTCTGCAAAGATTAAAGGGATACCATCAACCTCACTCTTGCCTTTAGTTGGAATATTTCCTGACTTTTTTGAAGCTTTTATGTATTTTTTTCTATAATTTAAGAGCAAAAATAATTAAAATGGCTCTTTTTCTGGCAATTCCTTGTCTTTTGGATGCTAGAAGCCACAAACTTATTATAGGAACCAAGTAACCTTGACAGTGTGATACTAAGAGTCTTAAAATAAAAGAGAAAGGAATAAAATAACCCCTTGAACCTCATTTCAATTCAAAAAAGAAAAAAAAAATCCCAGGCTTGTTAACATAAGTAGTATGTGCAAATATGCATAGGACAACAGCCCGTTGGTAACACTTTTCCCACAGGAGAGAATTCCAACAAAATTGTAGGCTATGTGCAGATACTTTATTTTCTAAACAAAAAATGTATTATGCCAAAAGACATATATATTTCAACTACTGTTAGAGTGTAATTAAATTATGTTAGTTATCTTTGTTTGTAATACAAGGAACAAGATTTCTGCTGAAAGCACAAGGCGCTCCTAAGTTAGTATCCTTTCATCTCACTAAGTGTCACACTGTAGGTGGTCTGCAGTGCTTTCTTTGTACAGAACTTTTCACAGGATTTGCTTGATTCAATGCTACTTTTTAGCTTTTGGGTCAAGTGAAAAAAATAGCAGGAAAGCCACAAGAGGACAAATTCGCCTTTCACTTACACCATGTAAACCCTGTTGAATGGAAAAAGCAGGACAAAGAATGAATACTGTGTCTTTGACATAAGGAGAAATACAAATATTTCATGAACAGGGCAACAAATGTCATTCTTTGAAATTTGCAACAAAGTAACAATTTCAGTAAAACTGCAGATCCCATTATTTCCTGTTCATTGAAAACATATGTTGATGCTGTTGCACATCAGAAACGATCAGAAGTCATTTAATTTCTTATTTCAAAGACTAAACAGTAGCTTACTTTCTAATATATAACCAATTGTTATAAAACATCTGGTGAGCTGTACCTTTCATAGTTTATAGACAAATTCTTTCTTTAAAGGCAAATTGGAAAATTTTATGCTTTCTTTTCCCTATAAATGTAGTATTTCCTCAGCCCCTGTAGAACTCCTTTGCCTTGCTTGCTCACTGTTTCCATGCCGCCGGTGAACATGGATATTGTGTATATGTCTTTAAAAAGAAAAAACAGATTTTCTAGGACAAACTCTTCCTCTCCCCCTCTTCACTTCCCACCTCCCTCTTTTCCTTGCACCTCTCCATGTCACATTTTGCTCCCTCAGTTCATCACCCAGCATGCCACGTGGCAGCCTCGCTGGCTTGCACTCTACGGATATCAGCACAATTTCTTCCATGCATAAAGAAGAAAACTAATGCCATGCCAAACACTTCCAGTGTAAAATGTGAAACTGCTTTCCTTTAAGAAGGGGCCACTAAGTTTAATGTACTTCGAGGTCACAAATGCTAAGATGTTACCCAGGTCTCTCTTACTGTATTAAATCTTAGAAAGCTTTCTACAGTATTGCATTTGCCTCATAAATCTCTTCCTAGAGCCAACAATTCTTACATCAGATGACCCTATTGTAGTTTCAAAATGCACCTGCTAACTCATTGGCATTTACAATTTGAGTTTCCCGGAGGTTTACGTAACACACTTAGGTCAGATGTGCTGAAATAGCAGCATCTGAACATGCAGAGCAACCTTCTTGATTGCTAATGATGCCACTAAACTAGATCATCAAGGAATAATGCAAGACACCCAGCCAAGTCTTTACAATTGCCAAGGCCAGATGAGCCAGGAGGTATGAAATGTCAGGTCTCTCCCAATGAGAGGAGCTCCCATTGCAGGTTACTGCAGGGGTGTAGGGACACCTCGTCGGAAAGCAGCACACAGGGAGCAAGGAAGAGCACACACTGTACAACATCAATCTGACAGATAACCCAGAAAGTAGTAGAGGGAAGCACATCCACAAAATGAAAAGTACGGGCTTGGTAATCCTCCGGTAGCAGAAAGAAAAAAATCCTGAAGAGAGAAAGATGTTAAAAATTATTCCTAAACAGGAAAGTGCACATGGCACCAGATCCATGTTTAGTTGTAACATGAGCAACAACCAGAGGATGTGGTTTTAGTAAAGACAGACGTTACGTACAAGAATGAGGCAATGGTTATCTAAATACAGCAAAATAACTTATATTTCCCGAAGGCCCAACTTACATTAAGTTGTGCTATAACCCAAAGCAATAGCAATGAGCTCAGATATGAAAGAGTTTTACTATTGACAATTTGCTCTTGGTACCATCTGAAACAGGTACACATCAAGTAATATTAATTACAAATGAGGGAAAGTAGTGATGTAATCTAGAATCCACAGACATATCACAGCTCATAACAACATAGGTGAATTTGTGGTTTGCAGGAATATGTGTTTGATAGATTTGAATGTGAAAACAAGGAACATGAAAAATAACAGGAAAATATGTTATAGGTACCTTAATATAAGAGGAAGACCTTGGAAGAGGTGGTTGAGCAGAGAAGGAAAGCATTCAACAGATGATGCCAAAAAAGGCCAAGTATTTCATACCTTTTTGCTTTCTGTTGTCACTAAAATGGCAGCTGACACAACTACAATGATTGACAAAAGTTAAAAAAAATTGTTATTATTACATTCCTTATTTTAAGAATGAGAAGTACTTGAGTCACCTGTAAATCAATGGGCCCTGTGAAAGTTACTAAGACATGTCTGGAAAACTGGTTCATACAATTTCTGAGACTTTATCAGTTATCTTTGGAAAGGTGTAGAGGTCTGATGACATTCCAGGTGACTGGAAAAGGACAAACAAGGTGCTTATTTTTTAAACAGAAGCAAAAGGGCAACTTGGAAAGAATAGGCCAGTTCAGCTTTTAAGTCCTCTTACAGTAATGGAACAAATAATTTCCTAAAAATACACCAAAGAAAGAAAAAAAGTTAAAAAAAAAAAAAGAGAGAGAAAGTGGTAGCAGCAGACATGTATTTGTAAATAACTTCCAACCCTGCAAAACTAATCTATTTTCCTGCAACAACAGGCAAACCTGTTTTGCAGGTGAGGGAAGGAGCATGGGGAAAGAAGACGAATAGTAAATGTCATATAGCTTAACATTAGTTAACCTATAGCTTGACATTAGTAAAGCTTTTGACACTGCCTAATATGACATTTTCATAATTAAGCTCAGAAATTCTCTACTGTAAGTGCTATAGTTCACAACCAAATGCAGAACTAGACACAGTCAATTTTCAGTGGTTCACTGTCAAGAAAAACAAGGCATATCGAATATGGTCCACTACTATCAAGTGTCTTCCTGAATGACATGGATGATAGAGTAAACATACATTGCTGGATGATAGAGTAAACATACATTGCTATGTACATATATACACAAGCAAGATGCAGATACATTGATATAATAATATATACAGTGTATATCCGCAGGTAACGACAGTTGCAAAGAGCTGGAACCTCAATTAGGGATGGGGCTAAAGACCAAAATGATTTTTTCAGAAACTCAATACAGCTTGCAAAAGATCACCATATGATTAAATACGGACAATTTCAAAGTTTTCTGCGTAGGTAGAAATAGCCAATTACATAAGTACAAATAGACAATGAAAGGAAAGCACCGTTACAGGAAGCAGATGTGGACCATGAGTCACCACGCTGAATTTCTGCCAAAACCCAAACCTCACTCTGGACATACTGGCAGAAGGGATCACTCCAAGGCTTCTGAAGTCCCACACTTCTTGGCACTGCAAAGGCATCAAGTAGAGTCTGAGTTTGTGTCCAGTTTGGGGCACCACTTTTCAAGGAAACCATGAGCTTTTATTTAGATTATGAAAGAAGATCTGTCCAAAAAAGTGGAAGAATTGGTGATATTTTATCTGAGGGAGGACATGAGACAGTAAATTTCTCCAGAGGAAAACCTGAAAAAAATTCTAATGTTGCAGATTGTTAATAACTACAATAGGTCACTTTGAAAGGTTACACTATCCTATCACTGGAATTACTCAACTTGTTGGACAAGTATCTGCAAGAAAAATTCAAGTGAATTGGTGCTGACTTTGAGCAAGGAAATGGACTGACTTGTTGACATCTGTTCCAACTCCACTGCCTGGAATTTTGTACCAGGGTTTGACAGTAACTACTTAGATGGAATTGATATCTTCTGCCTTACCTGTGGGTGTCTGATCTTGCCTGACTGTTAATTGGCCCATTCCTTGTTTTGTTGGAATCTTGACAATTTTTTCTCTGGTATATCCATATACCAGGTAAACAACCTTATGGACTCCCTTGTTCATGGAAGAGTAGCACCTTTACTGACTTTTTCCACCCTTTCCAAAAGAAGGCTGAAAAACAAACTGTGCAATCCAAAGCATCCCCTGCAGGGCCTGTGAACATCTATCTGGTCCTCAGTCATAGAATCATAGAATTGTTAAGGTAGAANAAACTAAACAACCCCACTTCCCTCAGCCGCTCCTCATAATGCTTGTTCTCCAGGCCCTTCACCAGCTTTGTTGCTCTTCTCTGTACACGCTCCAGCACCTCAATGTCCTTCTTGTAGTGAGGGGCCCAAAACTGAACAGTCTTCATGAAGTAAGTTGATGTGCTGTGATCGTGGCTGATGGCTCCATGGTCAGTGCTTACCACCATCCCGTTTCCCTCTCTCCTTCTCCTTGCCTGTGTTTGTACACCAGCTCCATTCCTGTCCAACATGCAATGAGTTATCTGGGGTGAAGCTGCCTTCTCTTCATTCACACAGTTGCTAGCAGGGTGACTCCTGAGAAAAATTCCCAGGAGCTACAATTAATTCATTATTGTTGATTGTAGTAGTAGTATTAATATTTGCTGTTTGCAATTTTTCATAAGTAGTAATTACATACATTCTTATTTTCAGTTTGTACAAAATATACATTGAGAGAGAGGGAGGTGAGATTTTATCTTTTCTAAATAACCTATGTGCAAGATTATTTCAGATTTTCAGATATGAACTGTTGTGTTCCTTCTACATGAAGTACAGCATTGATTCGGGGAAGGCAGAGATAAGGGAGGGCACAAGGCTTAGGTCATTTGTTGTCCTTAAGTCTTCACTGAACTCTTCTAGGGAAATATTACTCTACTTGTTATTCTTATAGCAGACAGATATTAATTCTTATCTTGCATCCACCTGCTTATCGACCACATTACAGAGGGGTCCTGCCCACATTTAATCTACTGGTTAAATGCCAGTTTAATTCTTCTATGCTGTAGGCCACGAGCAATATGTTCAAAGGACAGCCCCTCATATACACACCACAGTATAAACATTTTAATGAAAGAGAATTTTTTGTAGGAGGAAAAAAAGTTCCTTTGCTTTGAAAATAATGAATAAGCTTGCATTGAAATGAACCCTTTATGTATATCTTTATGTTTCTGATCTGGCAGCTTTGAAGAGCTGATATCATCAGTTTTAGAACCTGGAGCCTGGCCACTATTCTTGAAACATGCTTTACAATGGAAAAGACCATTTACCAGCAAGTAAAACAATACAGAGCAAAAAATTCAGGTATTTTTCAAAGATTGCGAACTTGTTATTACTTTGCAACTTTTTTTCCTAACATATGAACATCTCTGTGTCTCTTACTTGCCCATACCACTGCCCCACTACTCTGCCACTGCATTTAGGATACCAGAGCTACTGACAGCAGAGTTTAACTGCAATTTTACTTTTCCATTGGAAACTGTGTAATTCCCACTGTGTGATGCTACACAACTGTTCTTGCCAGAGCTTACGTTGCATCGGCTCAGGCAAGTACATACTTCTTCATTTCCTCTCGTTTGTAAGCACAAAAGCACACCAGTAGAAGTCTGAAACCAAATACAAAATCACATGTGGGCTTCAGCAGAGATGGGAAACTTGCTCTAATAGTGCTCATCATTTACACAGCACTTCTCACAGGAGCCACCTTAGTTCATAAATTTAACTCTTTTATACAGACCGAGGAACTGAGGCAGAGGCCATAAGGCTCAGCAAGCCTCAAAGGCTGACCACTGAATTCAACAGGAGCAAAGACAGTGTTTTTGAATCCTTTCCTCCCTTGACCCATGCAATTTACTTAACCAAAGCCTCAGCAAGAATCAGAGCTGGACTAGGGATTAAATTATACGAGTTTCTGCACATAGACTATAAGCCTGCACCCAGAGGGCAGCTTTTCAGATTTTGAGCCACAGCACTCTCCAGCCCACCATTTGTGCTGATAGTCCCTGCTGGTTCCTGGCTGGGCTGTGGAGAGCCAGCCTGACACCCTCTGCAGACCCCCAGCTCTCCTACTCCCGTGGAAGCTCACCCTCCTACCGCCACAGGGGCTCCCAGGCACCCATTGCTCCAAAACTGCTCCAGATGAAACTGAAACATAAGAGTACGTTTAAACCATCCAAAAAATGTACCACAAACTGAGCTGCCACAAAGTTTTAAACCATCCAAGTGTTAATAGGCTTTTTTCTTACAATGAAAAATTCAGAATCAATTTCCTTGTCCTGTTATAATCATTTCACAGGCTTCCAAAAGAGCAGAATCTGTATCAAAATCTTTTCTGGATGCTCTTGCAACAGGAACTCATTTTGAGGGTCTTGAGTCCTGAAAGGCACAGCTTCTTTTCTGCACATATTTGTCAGATACATGTCAGAAGACAGATAAAAGTTTTCAAAAGTAGTCTTTAAATCTTCTGTGGAGCCAATAGAAGACAAAAAATGGATCAGATGTCTGAAAAGACTTCTAGGATAATCCAAGGAGACACCACTGACTCTAGTAGTCCACATTCTCCAGTGAATCTCAAAGAACCTCGGACATGGACCATCCGCCTCTGCTTAGTCACAGCCGAATTTAAGAGTACTAAAGGTCTCCTCTACTTTCTACAATTAGCCTTATCCTGCTGGAGCTTATGCAAGTGGAGGGTCAGGCAGTGTGGAGCACAGCTCTTCTGGGCTTGCACGCTGATTATCCTGCTCTCAGCACATCCCTTCCTCCTGCTTACACCAAGGGGGAGGGAGCAGCGGGCAGAGAAGGTGGCTCTGTAAATTCAGTAGATCAAAATCCCCATTAATATTCTCTGGATTTATAGTTACAAGCAGCATCTAGCTGTGGGACCACAGGAATTAGTCTCTGGGTTCTGCAAATTTCAGAAGTTTGTTGTGTTCACGTAAAAGCATAACAGACACTGGATTATTCCATTTGTGATCAACTTTAATAACAACCCTCTAATACTGAAAGTAGTTGAAGAGATCGCACACAACAGGTTTCAATATATAGCACTGTTCTCTTATACCTGCTGTTGTTTTGTGTAACCAAGCTCAACTCTGAGGCATCAGGACTCTGCTTTTGCCCGCTAGTTTGGTATGAACCCGGAGATGACCCAAGGATCCCCATATTCCTTCTGCTCCACATCCCACAGCAGTTCTGAAATGTGCAAAACCATCTCATACACTGTAATAAAGGTAATAGGCCATACGTGGCTGGATTCATCTCCTATCATGGTGCTCATCTCTCCATCTCAACCAGTCCCACCTGCCACAGTCATGGGAAAAGCACAGGCACTGCCAGAAAGCTATTCCTCTCATACAAAAGACATCTAAAACTGTCCAGATAAGTTTCTCTCTCCCAGAAAGAGAACCAAGACTCAGATGTAGACATCAACATTTGGCCACATGAACCCTACACACTCCCTCTGAGCCCTGAATCCCTGAAAGTCCCCTATATCCCTCCTCCCCTTTGCTCCCCCTTCACTCAACAGCTCCTGCAGCCTACAGAAGCATCAGGCCTACAAACAAACATTGCAGCATGAAAAACACAAATGAGTATGTAATCCCCACAGCTTGCAACTACTTGGTGACATTTCCTTCCACCTCCCATGCATAACTCATAGCAGGACCACTTTGTGCTCTGTTCAGCTCCTGCACACAGTCCATATTGCTCTTTGCAGGAGGATTATAACCTTTGCTGGCAACTCATTTGCTACGTGCATCTCTACATAGGGTGGCTGACAGACTCCAAGCAAGGAATAAAATGGCCTGTAGTGCATCAAAGTCTGCTGGACAGCCTCCAGTGTTTTGCTTCAGCCAAAGTTCAGCATTACTAGTTCATTTATCTGAAGATCCCTTCTACATGATCATGTAAGACCAAATTAATCTCTCAGTTGCAGTAGTGGAAATTATGACAGTAATGGATGTGCAGTGAAAAAGACAATCAGGGCTGTGGTTCCTGCTGGAATAGCAGTCTTGTTGGCCATCCTTGGACTCCCTGCATCTCTGCTCCCTACAAACGGGCAAGGCAGAGCAGCACAAAAGGCAACCCCAAAACACAGGCGGAAGATGTTTGCAGTCCTCTCAAACATGGACTAAGCAAACATGGTCAGTCACTCCAGCAGAGAATACATATCTGAAAAACTGGAAGGATCTGCACAAAAACCCGTGACAGGCTGAGCTGCCTCTAAACATTTTCTGTGATTTTCCAGAAAGAGAAATTTTAAAAGTCCATTATAACTCTGGTCACTTACTGGTTTTTTTCTTCCATTGTTCCATTGGCCTCACTCAAACACTTTCTTCTCCCATATCTCAGCTAAAACCACTCAATCATGCTTTTCCTTTAATAATACTTACTTTTTCTTTTTTT
This sequence comes from Scopus umbretta, assembly GCA_013400535.1. Classification (NCBI taxonomy): domain Eukaryota; kingdom Metazoa; phylum Chordata; class Aves; order Pelecaniformes; family Scopidae; genus Scopus; species Scopus umbretta. The sequence goes on from VZTL01011792.1 coordinate 76,456, forward strand.
TTCCAGAGCAAAAGTCTGCTCTTTTTACACTTGCTTTACAAGGCGAATTTGGCATACAGTTCAGTGGCGTATCCTGATGTCAGCTTATTGAAGGCAGGTGCACACTTTAATATATACAGGCACAGAGACCCCCTTCCAGACTATAAAAGAATACTGGGCATGTCCTAATATGCAATACATCTAATTTTTTTCATTCATAAACCTGAAAATAGGAGCTGTTCTTTTGCCTATACACATTACAAGTGAGTGTGAACAGGCAGGTACCATATTTCTATATTACACAGAGATGGCATTAAAATGGCCCCATTAGCATTTTTTCTAGCATATTGTCTTTATGTGACAGTAATGGGAAAAGGAAATGTTACTGTAATGTTGCACTTTCATTGCTAACAAGGGAGACTCATGAAGAAAATATAACATGGTGAAGTAGCTTCAGCTAGCCCAACTGCCAAAATTTTATTTAGTCTGGAAAGAGGTGATACAGCATGCTGTCAAAAAAATGCTTTCCTTACTAGTTAGCATTCTTACTGCATTAATAATATACAATGGACAGTAACAGAGAACAATTATTCTGTTTATAATGAAATAAACATGGTCCACATGGTGTGATCCTCCGAGATCTTTAGTGTGGTGTCTTTTTTTATTTTGACAGATCTATATGTAAAATGAGTTCACCTGTGGATGTTAGAAGAACATTTTTTACTTCCTAAAAGTCAAAGAAAATAATAGAGATTAAATGGTTTGTATAATTTTGTTCCCATTTTCTTGTTTGTGTTCACTCAATCCTCTCTAAAGGCCAAATCTACCAGTCGACAACCCCATTCAGCTGACATTGTGGCTGTGCCCTGTGCCAGGCCATCTCCTGGTCATCTAGACCAGGGACCTGCTGGAGCAAGGAGCTCTCTGTCTCTGAGGCACTTGCTTATGCTCCTGTCTGTGAAAAACCAAGATACAAGGAAAATGGAAAGAGGCAGTGGGGCTGTGCCCATGTAGGGCTTCCCTCAGCATGGGATCAGGGTGTAGCTGGAAATCAGAAGTGCCCCAAGCTCAGATATGTCTGAAGGTATTCAGCAACATATTTATCCCTGACTCCTGGGGCATCTAAGTACCTTTGTCAGCCTATAAATACATCTACACCAGTAACCGGAACAGGTCGAAGGCATGTCTTTGGGCACAACAATTCAGTTGTCCAACCTGCTAAATTGTTAGCATGGTCTCTGATATAGATTCAGCCCATGCCACCTAGCCGTCCCCAAAAAGGGCTGAAGTTTGGGAGTGAATGTGAGTTGGGCAACATTCCTAGGAGGGAGCAAGAAAACAGCCCCCCAGGTGCAGAGAAGAGAGCAGAACCACATCTGCACCTGCCCTTCCGTGCCAGGTATTCTCAGGCCCAGAGGATGGCTCTAGGCCCAGTAACAGCCTGAAAAATTCAGGAGAATGTGTTCAAAAGTGGTTTTGGTACTCAATATATATATACTTCAATTTTTTTTTTTTTTTTTAACTGGTGATTCGTTTGAGAGCTAGGAGGTTTGACCTACCAATACAGTGACCTTCCCTACAGTGGAAGAAGGTTCAGAGAAGATGGCAAGGACAATGTGCTCATGAAGCTCAGAGAATAATGCAAATCAACTGACTTTATCTCAACACAAAGGGGACCGAAGGGGACCTTTGTTTTAGATAAGTAGCTATCAACAGTTGAGTGGATCAACTAGTAGTGTAAATGTCTCCCTGAGTTATCTAGAATGGTATGGGAAGAGTAAGTCCAATACAGAGTATAAAAACTAAACAACTAACAAAAGAATTTCAAAGAGAATAATGGGCTTGAATTGGCTGCAACACACTCATTCTTTCCCAGCAACTAGGGATGCCCAGAGTTGTGACAGTGCATCATAGAATCACAGGCTCATAGAATATCTCAAACTGGAAGGGACCCATAAGGATCATTGGGTCCAACTCCCTGCTTCTAGCAGGACTACCTAAAACTAAACCGTATTACTAAAAGCATTGTCCAGATGCCCCTTGAACTCTGACAGACTTGGTGCTGTGACCACTTCCCCAGGGAGCATGTTCCAGGGACTGACCACCCTCTCAGTGAAGAACTTTTTACTGATGTCCAATTTGAACTTCCCCTGGCATAGCTAATACAGAAAGTGTATTATAAAGACCAGGAATAGGAATCACATTGGTATTTTGACTGAACTGTGAGTTGGCATTGCTATATTTTGCTAAGTGTGACTTACATTAGTATATTGTGTTTTCAGTATATTTTGTATCACTCTGCTAAATCAGAAATACTGTGTAACATCAACAATCTTCAAATAACTGATATGATATTAAACATTACACCCTCCATGCATGAAATATCTAAAACAAGCTGGTCAGAGAGTATGGCCTCTGCCAGGAAGACCATACCTTTTCCTTCCACATAGCAAAAACTGGAGCACTCCTTCTGAATTTGGGTGTAGTTGTATCAGCTGCCAAGATGTTTGTGCTCCTTAATCCTTAAGTCATACTAAAGAGGGAACTGGGCTTCTAAGTCCCCCATGCATAAATACAAGTGATACCTGTAGTCTTTGATTGAATCATCTCTTAATTCCAGTCAGTTTGCCTATGGTGACATCAATGCCGAGTTACATTCTGGTTCAGATGGTAATTACTTTTTACCACTTTAGGACATTATTTTTTCCTCTTCTCAAATCCAAACCTACAGGACAGTACACTTCCCTTAACTCATGGGTTGTAAGGGCAGCCCATTATAAAGTCCCTTTGTGGAAAGCACAGGGCTGTAACCAGTAGACCTGCCTTGGATCTCTGCCAAGAAGCAGGCCCTGCGCTGGCCTAAAATTTGCCCTTGAGCACAGACATACACCCATGCAGCACGGACAGGAGATGACCTTGTGCTCCGGCCAGAGCTCAGACCCAGGCCAACTCCTTAGCTGAACATACCTATGATCACCATAACATTACACTAAATCAAAACCAATAAACTTCAGCATAAGCATTTAATCCCATTCTTAAAAGATTTGGAGGCCATCTGGGGACCAAAACCAGGCAGAACAACCTACTCATCTAGCAAACAAATCTAGCAAACAAATGGAAAAAAGTGCTGCTGTATCACTGTAAAACTTTAGGAGTGCAGCCATAATGCACCAGCTCACTTCCCTACCACATTGGTTCTATGCTTACACCTCCTTGCCTGCTGTACAACTCATGTGAATGATACTAGACTCTTCTGATAAACCCTTGATGATATCAACTGTCAAAGAATGGGCTTCTTAAAAGAGCTATGTAGTTCAATATTTGTTCTTCCACTGAAAGCTGCAGCATTCCTGCTTATGCAGCTAATACACACAGTGAACTCCACAAAATTTTATCCCCTGTTTCATTACTATTGCATCACAGCAGTCTGATGGGAATGTCTTACTCAAAAAGCTCTGTTATATCCATATCTATTTTTTGCCTTCTTTTTCTGCATCCATTTTTTTTACTGATAACCAAATAGGTTTGTGTAAACAATTTGTTAGCTGCGCCAGTGCTGAAAAGTTATATTGCTCTTCCAGATCTCCAAGTGTAACAAAAGGAATAGCAAAGAAACAGAAATTAAAAATGCTTATTTTTAACTATCTATCTGAGGCTGACAGAATCAAGATTGGAAAACCTGTTATTGTGTGCCTGCATAATTCATGAGTCAGAAAAAGTTGCATCCTTGATTTCTCACCATTGATACAAAATGCAGAAAATATTTTGTAGGCAAGGCTACCTTGTTGGTATCGGTGCTCCTTAGCCATGTTACAAACCTGAAATCCTATGAATTCTCTGTTTTAAACTTTGTGCTATGGGGAAAAATGCATTAAAACACAATTCTGCTCCAAGAAATGACTGTAAAATCTGCACCTTTTTTCTCTGTTTATCTTCCCCATGCATGTATTCAGAGACATCTCTTCTTCCATTAGGGATAATGGGAGGGTTCTTTCTATGTTTTATTCCTTTTATCACTGCAGAGGTCATACTGGTAAGATAGCTATACATCATTAACTGCATAACAAAGCCAAGCACTAGCTCCCACACAGAGTAGAGAGATAGATATATAAACTGGAGACAATGGGGCGACATAACCCAAGTATCTGAAAGGAGAGTTTTGCCTGAGCAACATCTGTCCTGGGGCTGAGGAAGTTCAAGAAAACATGACTAGTTTAGCTTTCACTCCCCTGTTGAGTTTATAGATCTGATTGTCAGAGAGAGCAGAGCGAGCTTGTCTCTTCACAAACTGGGAAGGTTTTGAATTAGATATATCTGAGTTACAATAATATAAAATGCCATGAAATCCCTTTAACCATTTTTCTGATCAAAGCTTAACACTCAAAAGTTAGACCTGAGACTGTCCTTGTCACCAAAACACTCTCTCTGCTTCCAGACATGATCCCATTTCTGAGCCCAGCAGAAATATCAGGCAACATTTTCATGGGCAGCTGACCCAGCACAGGATCTCATTTCCACTAAAGAAAGGTCATTTTGCTCTTCCTCTCTGTTCACACTCCTCTCCCTTCCCTTGTGTTACTCAAATGATTTTCCACCAGGGTGGCTGATTAAATTGGTTCACAGAAAGGCCTGATGAGCCAGCACAAAGTAAACAGCCAGGTGATGACCAAGAACGATAGAGGAGGGTGGAGGAAGAAGGGACCTTACCCTTTCAGCAACAGTAAGCTGCTAAAACATTCACTACCTCTCAGGGAATCAAAGCTTAAATTAGATGTGAAGAACTGGGCAGTGCCTATCTTTTTCCATTGATTGGAGGCAGATTCTAGAACACTGTCTTAGCTCAGACACCCAGCTTTTAGACAGCTACACTTAGGTGAGATCAGTCCCCACCAGAAGTACTTGAACTGCCAAGGCAGGGTGGACTTGCTTATTTTTTATCACGTTTTAGTCAGAGACACATCTTTGGGTCCTTTCAGTTTGTACTCAGGAGCACGACAGTAATGAAGAAAAGAATAAAATGTAAGTAAATATTTAGAGGACCCTGGGATTTTCGCCTAATCGTAGAGCACTCTGACTGCAGTGCAGGCATCCCCAGTAGAACACTCGGAGGCCTGAATGTGAATTCGCATCTATTTTCACTTATTTGTATTTTTATTTACATTTTTACAGGAAAATTAAGTCCACACATTCAACAGAGTTAAACAAGATAAGAAAAATGAGTCCACTATTTCAAAAGAGAAGGCTAGTGCCAGGAATGAAGGCGTGCTGACTGGCATAGTGTGTGCTAGGGCCAGATATTCAACAATATTTATGCACTGAAAGCAGGTCAGATAATCTGCAAGAGATGCAAATTTGTCCTTTTGACTGTTCCCTTCAAAACCACTGGTCTATATTTACTGATCTGATTCAAGTGAGATTTCTATGAAAGCACTGGTGGAAAATAAGGAAATAAAATATAGCATCTTTGGTAAATACACTTCTGCATTACAGACTTGGATTTTCTGAAGACAGAAGAAGAATGAACTGCATGTCAAACCTACACCTCTTGAGGCTCTCTCAGCATAACTGCCTCTAACTTGTTGAGCATCTTGGGAACGTGAACTCATAAAAAATATGTTCAAGTCATTTTTATGCCAATATAACAGTAGATCCACAAAAAGACCAATATTTCATACGTGAAATGGAAAATACCAAGAGTTCAAATATGAAAGAAATGGAGCTCAAGTGAGCAGAACCAGAAAAAAATAGGTCCAGGAAATGCAACAAGCACATCTTGGAGAGGTCGGTCTTTTTCTTTTCCATGGTCCAAGTGCAGTTAGACTGCCATTTTGAAGAGACAGTCAGATACTGTGTGCTAAACTAGATTGTCCTGGAAAGCCTTGTGCTGTATTTTCTGTGACTCTCATACAAAAAGTATTTGCAGAACACTGATCGAAAATCTCCTGTGCTGTGGAAGATAGTCCCAGGATTCCACAATTCAGGCTGTATGCACAAAAATGTTTGTGATTACCTGAATCAAAGGGGGCCATTCTTTATTGAAACTATTTCATTTGATGCTAATAAACCATTGATACTTTTATTGTTGAACACTGCAAATATCTTTTCCTTTTAAGCACAATCTTTTAAGGGAACTGTTCACAACATGCCTTGGTAAGAAACATTTTTCTTGGGTTTTCTCCAACCGTTCTTGCTAATGTGCTAAGTTCTTCCATCCATTACCTTAGGAATAGGCAACATGCTTTAATCTAGAAGGTGGTTTCCTGTCCCTTGATGATCTAGTTCTTTAGCAAATCTTTCTGTGTTAAGCTTTGTTTTTATTACTAACTGACTACATTAGGACTTAAAAATTTTGTACAGCCAAAGTAGGTGTGGTACTATTTATAAATCAAGGGCAAGTTATGCAGTTTTCATAAGGTGGTTTATATTGCATATTTGAAATCTGGAGGTGTTTCAGGAATGTATCATAAAACCACCTTCCATAAACTGTCTCTCAGGAAACAGTAATGATAACAGAGGCAGACAGATCTCACTTTAAACAAGTTACCTTGTACCCTTGATTTACTAAATTTCTGGATTTTTTTTTAACCAGATTGAAAATCTTTCCAACTTTTTGAAGTCTTATCAGCTGAGTTTTCAGAAGATTCACTCTACTGCTAAGATTTCCAAACACTCAATAATGTGAGGCTATATAGCCATATAAATCTTGCCTCATAAGTTTTACAGATTTATGAAAATCTTAACTGTGTACAACGTACTGGATAAAAGTAAAAATAATTCCATATATAAAATAATAAAAGTACACATATTAATTAAGCTGCCAGACCCCAAAATGGTGAATTTATAACTGCCAGAAAAAGATTAGACATCTGTGCAATTTAGTGAACATGAACTGTAACTTTTCTGGATTGTACCTCCCTTCTTATTTTCACAGAAAAACATGTGCAAAGATTCATGGTTGACAATGTGGGTGTCAGAAGCCTGAAAGGAGTGAAACAAATTGGAAAAGTAGAATGAAAATATATAAAAACCTGTAAAATTACTATGTTCCCTGACTGTAGGCAAGAGCTATATTTAGATCTGGTAACCATAATGAGATATTGGTCAGAAGATGAAGGACAAATTTCAATACATGTTCATTACTTTAAAGAAATTGCACCTTTGAGTAAGCCTTTTATATTGAAAAAGTACAGTAGTAAAAAAATTTAAAAAAAAAAAGCTTTTGTGCAGAAAGTAGTTTACCTAGCCTATATTCTTCTGTGTTCATTTGGCTGTTATTGAATATATCTGTGTAAATATGAAATGTCTTTCACAGCTGAGATTCTCCATTTGCTCCATCCTTCAGTGAAGTTAGTTCACAGCATCACAACCGGTTCTTGTGTGAAGAAGCCCTCGGAGAGTTTTATTTTATTTAGCTATCTTGAAATATTTTTCTTGCTTGTTCATTACCCAAGGTCTAATAAAACCTATCTAGCATCTGAATTTATCTCACTTGGCTTTTTTTGTGGAAGACCTCGAAGGCCCAGAGGAATAGCTAGGAGACCACAGCTAAAATGCGGATACTGATTTTTCACAAAGAAGCATTTCTTCCAACTGCTGCCTAAGTATTCGAGTTTAATGTGTGTTAATTGAAACACAGCACACAAATAAAGTACAAACTAAATTATTCTTCTAAGCAATTCTAATTCCTTTTTACACTGATGTCATAATCATACTGACTACACCAATATCTATTGAAAACCATCTGGCATTGTAACATTAAATACAAACAAACACCCATAAACCAGAAAATCAGCAGTAACAAAAATAAACTTTTCCAGATATTTTTACAACAGACAGAAACTACTCCCCTGAGGAACTCTTTTTGTGTAATTTTTTAGAGAAATTATATTATGGAGTTTAGATTATAATGAGAAATTATATTATGGACTTTAGATCAAAATATATATATCAATACAGCTTGAAATTAATATGTTATGAAAGATACTATGTCATAGCTGCTTAAAAATGCTAACAATAAGATAGAAACATTTTAAAAAAAAAAGCTTCACTGGGACAGATTCTGATCCAACAGGTTCAGTTTCCATCATGATGCACTTGACATGGAGACAGAATAAATAGTAAAATGCCTGAAAGGAGGTGGTTTATCCCCCCACCTCTTCTTCCTCCTCTCCCTGCTTTCAGCCCTGTCTCCCATGGGTCAGCTCTGAGGGTTGGTTTAGTGAACTGAACTGGAGGGGTCTGACAGGAGGCAGAGCCAGCTCCAAGTGAAAGTCAGGAGTGGACGACAAACAGTGAGGGGGCAGCAAGAAGCTGAACTCTTGCCTTTTGGGTAGGAAGGCCATCCTCCCTTGTGAAGTGGTACCCCCAGCTCTCTGACACTGTAACTCTGCTTGTACACTGCTACACCAGACCTGAGGCTTCAGCACTTGGTTCCAAGGTGAAATCACAAAGACTTCTGGATGCATAACTTAATGAAATTAAAATGCACTTCAGTCTCAATGTGCCTTACAAAGAATTTGGTAACCTTACACTTCCTTACAGATAGGAAAAATAAGACATGAAGAGGTCATTAGGGTAGAGCAGGGACCAGAACTCATGTCACCTGAAAACCACTCCTGTCCTCTGGCTGCCGGGCCAGAGTTATGATCATGATTAGGACTAAAAAGCCTGACACAGCCAGACAGGTTAATCCTGCTACATCTGGCAGAGCCCAAAGAGGCTAGGGAAAGGACTGGAGGTGGTGGGACATGGCCCTGCTGTTGTGACACTGAAGTTCAATATGACTCCTGGTTACAGGCAAGCTTACATGTAACTGGCAGGTTCCAGCCTGATGCATTCCTCTCCTGCCTCTTACCTTTGTGCAATGAGGCATAAAAAGAAACTACACAAGAACTGAAGCGACTCCAAGAACCAGGTACTAAAAACCTGGAAATCCTTTCCCAAAATTCAGCAGAAAAAAGTTGGAATCTCTTCTTCACCTTTCATGTGATGATTTCGGCTCCCTCTGGAGAGCTCAGGAGGTAGAGAAGGAAAAAATGACAGTTGTGTGTCCTGTCACATGAGCAATGCCACTCAGCTGAGAGGACTGTGACTGCAGTCTTCCTCCTCACCCTGTGGCTATGTGGAGGTCAGGTATGCTGTAGCCTGTCTTGGATGCTGCTTGCTTGGCAGAGGCCACCCAGCCTCTGGCTACAATGAAGGACTTACACCCAGTCAAGTGGGCATCGCTCAAGGAGCTGAGGCTCCCATCAAAAGACTTTAAAGTGTTTTCTGTCTCGGTGTCTGTGTATAACTATACCATCAGGGCTGGTTGCTTCCAAGGGGATGAGGGGCTGGGGGTTAAGGGATGACCCTGGAACTGGCTGTGCCCTCACCAGTGGGGTGCAGCCCCACAGGCATGAACACAGTGGGCAGAGCTGTGGGCTGGCAACAGGGTCCATCAACAGCTCCCAGCCATGGCCAGTGACATCTTGACAGTCCAGTCAGAAGCAAAAAGAGGTGAGGCCAGAGACAAGCTGGAGACAATTCTTCAACATCCCATCCAGGAGACAGGCAGCCTATACAGTAGGTCTGAGGTCTGTGCTAGGGGCAGTGCCAGAGACAGGGCTGGAGACCAGCACTGCTGTGGTGTTGCTGGGGCAAGGACTGATGGCCCTGGGGGATGAAATGGCATCCTGAGCCCTGGGCTGGGTTGCGGGGAGGGACACAGGGAGAGTTATTACTGACATCTCTGTGTAGCAGACCATGGCTTGTCACCCACAGACAGGGCATTCCCAGTCACAGAAGTCATTTCAGATAGGTAGCACATGGAAGACATAGCAGTGCGCAGGGTGCTTCACTGCAGAGGTTGTTCACGGCTGGCCTTCTGTGAGCTGTTGGGGCCGGGTTGAGCTGCTGGTGACTGCAGGCCCTGCAACTGCTTTCTTTTGGCTGAAAACACAGAAGAGAAGACAGGAGGCTTCTTAGACAGCTAAAAATTTTCTGAAAGTTTTCAGACATAAAGTCCCATAGGCCACGTTGGTAAAGGAGAAAGATGAGCATAAAAGCACATGATCTTGAAGACCAGGGCAAGGAAGTGACTGAGGTAATAAAGAAAAAAAACCCTCTTTAAAAAAAAAAAGAACCTTTAGTTGTACAGGAAAAGTAAAGGCATAACAAGAAGAAAGAGAAGATGGGTCTGCAAGGATGAAAGAAAACATACCCTGTCTCAGCTGAAGAAACACTGGAGACCACCAAACCCAGGAACCCCAGCAGAAAGAGGTCTATAAGAGAGAGAAGAGAAGACAAAGGAAGGAAAGGTGACAAAAAAGCTGAGATGTAACACAACATGGTCAAGAAGCAGAAACATGTGATTGAGGGCTGCTCATAAGGAAAAAAGATTAAGCTTCTTAAGAAAATGGATCCAAAGAGCAGTGTTGTGCCAGCTGCCACACAGGGCCCACAGTATGACATAAGGCAGCTCTATTATTATTGTAAAGAGAGAGAATGCCGGAAGTGTGTTATGAAGCTGAAGTCAGAAGAACTTCAGCCTTCAAGTGCAGAACAAATGTTCCCATCACCTGGAGGACTCAGATCTTCTCAAGTGAACAGGGGAGGGATTTCTTCACCAAAGAGTCACTCCACCATCCACAGATGATCATCTTTTAGGCCTACAGAAGAGCTTTTTGTAGAAATTAGCTAGAAAGTAGTGATCATGAGGCAATTCTAGTTTACGTAAAATGGGATTTTGAAAGCAGGTGAACAATTCAAGTGTGGCAGTTTAGGAGGGAAGAATGATGAACCCCACAACTCATCAGCCTATAAAGTTTTAATAAATGGGCCCACTATTTTCAGGTTGTGTTCAAAGGATGCCCTTAGGAAAAGCTCACATGTGGATAAACAGCAGCACAGGCAGAGGGCTGGCAGACTGCCTTGAGATATGTCCCAAGCCACAAACTGAGAGATTTCACATACAGAGAAAAAGCCTGAGATACAGTGAGGCCACTGTATGGAGGAGGCACCTATGAGCAGGCAAAGGCTGGTGAGGAGGGATCAGCCCAGCAAAGGAGCAAAGGGCTATAAGAGCAGATGTGGCTGTTTAGGTATGTTGTGAATAAGAAAGCTGAAGAAATGCTGGTTTTGAACCTAAAGGACTAGTGAACCCCTGAGTATACCATCCACCAGGCTTCACATTTTGGTAGGACTGGAGGAGGGATGGGACCCCAGTGACAGAGATGACAAAAGGCAGGAATGCTAAACACCAGTGCCGGGGTGCATACCCCCATGAAGGGGGGCTTCATCTGCTGAAGATGACTGTGAGGCATCAGGAGGATTTTGAGGACCCAAGTTTGGGATACTAACAACACCAAGGAGGAGAGGGGGTGCATGGTCATCACACCATAAATCAAGGAGCAAAGGGGATGACTCTCCAGAAATTGCATTCTAGCAAGTTAAAAAAACTGTAAAAAATTGAATAATCACATTAGAAGTATACTAGGAGCAAGAAGAGTGAAAAGGAGGTACAGAAATCAAAAAGCTCTCAGAATAACAAGGGGATTGTCAAAGTGCAAGTTGAGTTTGACCTTACAAAGGGGATGAAAGCAAATGGCCAAAAAAAGGTATTTCTACAGTAAAGAAGAGAGAAGGAAGTAGTTGGCTCTGCATTGAGAGGACAGAGTCAAGATAATCTGTATATTGCCCAGAACTCCGTGAGTATCTTGCCTTCTTTTCAGTGCAGCTGACAGTGCAGATCTGCTCCATGATCAAATGGGGAGATGCATGTGGTCATCAAAGTGGTGGCCTCCACAAAGGACACAGTTCCAAGCACTGAAAACACCCCTTGTTAATCAGTTAGGAGTGGGCAGGTGGAGAACCTGACAACCTGTCTTCTGCTAACATTTTCACTATGCTGTGAAAACCAGAACACATAGCATAAGATTCTGGTAAATCCATCATACCAGAAAGTCCAAGAAAGTAGAAAGCATAGTCCTTAATATGGAGGGAAAAGGAATGATCTAGACATTTGCAACCTACTAGTTTGAACTCAACACCATGTACAACTTGAAAACAAAATATATGAAGGGAATAATTAAAGTCATGGATATAAATAGAAGATGGGATAAAGGTTACCAAAAGTATCATACCTGATTCAAAAGAACTCTTGTTCTGAGAGATGAAATTAAAAAAATGAATTTATGTGGGAGATATAATCTTTCTTTGTAAAATTAATCTGGAATAAGTGGGGATTGATACAAGAATTGTAGGGTGCACAAGGAACCAACTAAAGGCAACCAGCAAGCGGGGAAGTACCTTGCCACAAAAATGTTGGCTTGCTAATGAAATTTTCTGATAACAGAAACTTGGAAAGCATTTTTATTATGCAGGAGAATCTGAATAAACAGGAAGAACCAGATGACCTTAAGGAATGAAGCAACTGAAATGAGATAATATTTAATGGCATCAAATGGCATGCTCTGTACCTAAGGATTTATAAAACAGATTTATGCAATAAACTAGGAGCACGTCAGTTTGAAAGGTGAGGAGAACACCCTGAACGTGCTAACTATCCACAGGATCTGTTGCTAACATAATGCACCTAAGGCAAAAGTAGTGCAAACTTAAAATGTACCAAGGGCCTTTTCTAATACAGTTAGGAACGTATCAATGGTATTGTCAAAATCCTGGGAGATCATGTTTGGACAATTGTATGCTGTCACAAGGAAAGATTCTGCTACCCTAGATTAGGCATCTAAAAGTTAAGTATTCTAATATGAACAAGTCATCCAAGGCTCCTTTATATACAGTGAAAAGAAATCCAGAAAGCCACTAATTTCAGCCTATAAAAGTGTCTAATACAAGTCTAATGCAATGGCTTCTGGATGTTTCTCTCTTCTTTTTCTCATCTTTGAGTATAAGGGTGGTCAAAGATGAACATCTCAGACGTGTGAAAACAGGTGAGATGAATCCGGGTCAGGAACAGAGGCTAATGAGTACTGTCTGATCCATGGGATGAATTTCACCAGGAACAAAAAGATATAAATTGACTTGAAAATGTCTGAAAATAAGAAGATGTACTATCACAGTCATGAGGGCTTACAGCCATGGTGCCAAAAGATCTAACACATTTTAAGATGAAGACCAGGGCTGAAGGAGACTAGCAGAGAAAGAAATGAGATTGAATGACTCCATTCAGTCTAGCGGTGCTACATTTAAAACTCGCTAGTCATCCACTCGTCGTTTAATCAAATTTATGTTTTATCAGCTATTTAGAGATAGTCATGCAATAGTATAGACAACCTCATGACTTCACAGTACTTGCAGTGTATTTATAGCATACTCCTTTCTAAAGTAAAACACTATGTAAACAAAATTGTCCTAGACTAGCCTGTTCATATTTGTCAGTGGTTGGCAAACCACGGTGTTTGTCAGTTTGCTAAAGTCATCTTTGTTTTACCCTTACATTTCTTTGCCTCTCCTCTAGTCACAAATTGGCTAAGATTCTGTCTGAAGTTAAGTATCAGTACTGTGAAACATTGTGAAAAATACTACTTAACATACTCTAAACAGACATATAGTCCATGTCAATAAACATAATTTCTTTCCAAATAAGAAATATAAATGTTTGAAAATGTCCTGCAGAGTAAATGACAGAACTTAAAACAAAACTGTCCTGCTCGATATAAAGTTATTCCATTATTATGAATTGTGTATCAGTACATATGTTTCTCCACTACTCTACATTTCTGCACAAGTTTCTCAAATAGTGTGTTTCTGCATTATTTTGCAATCCTGTGACCTAGTCTAGCATTAAATCATAAAAAGTTCAGCAGCTGAGTTTTATCGTTGCCTGTAGAGCACACATACCATTATTGTTTCAAAAATAGAAATAAGGCATTTAAACCTCCATGCTATATATCCATACAGCTATTTATATTTTGCCTCTTTCTTAAACATGACATCTCACATGTAATATTAAGACCCATCAGATTCGTGTATGCCATCTCATGATTTTCGGAAAAAATAAAAGGGGGCACTAGAAGATTTGCTTATGATCACTTCCTTCCCAAGCTCTAACCACAGAACTCTGTCTTTGGCCAAAGGACTGAGATTGAATCTTTTACCTCCTGTGTTTCTTTCTTGCTAATGCAAGCAGAGATATAAAACCAAGGATAAAGCCTTACAGAATCATAGAATCACTGAATCATTAAGGTTGGAAAAGACCTCTGAGATCGTTTAGTCCAACCATCAATGCAACACCTCCATGCCTACAAAATCATTTCCTGAAGTGCCACATCTACATGTTTTTTGAACACCTCCAGGGATAGTGACACAACCACCTCTCTGGGCAGCCTGTTCCAATGCTTGATCGCTCTTTTAGTAAAGAAATTTTCCCTAATATCCAATCTAAATCTCCCTTGGTGCAACTTGAGGCTATTTCCTCTTGTCCTATCACTTGTTACTTGGGAGAAGAGACCAACACCCTCCTCACTACAACTTCCTGAAAGGAAGTTATAGAGAGCAATAACATCTCCCCTCAGCCTCCTCTTCTCCAGGCTAAACAAACCCAGTTCCCTCAGCAGCTACTCATCAGACCTGTTCTCCAGACCCCTCGCCAGCTTTGTTGCTCTTCTCTGGACATGTTCCAGCTACTCAACGTCCTTATTGTACTGAGGGACCCAAAACTGAACACAGGATTCGAGGTGCGGCCTCACCAGTGCCGAGTACAGGGGCACGATCACTTCCCTACTCCTGCTGGCCACACTATTCCTGTTA
>VZTL01011793.1:0-20863 GCA_013400535.1 Scopus umbretta
GTTTCAGGGGCTGATTTCTGGATGCTGAACAATGGTTACCAGCGAGGGAGAAGCGTGTGCGCGTGTATTAGCTGTGCGTTACATCCGCAGTCAGACATTCACACAGTGACCATGACATCACTAGCTTTTCTTTTCTTTTTCTCCTTTGGGGCGGAGGGGGCTACTTCAAAGCTTTCTTCAGTTCAGTACGATATTTCCTTAACTCTGAAACCATGAAGGTAAAAATGTGTTTGGGTTTTTTTTTTTTTTGTGTGTGGTTTTTTGTTTTTTTTTTAAGGAGAAAAAGTTGCTTTGTAGCAGGGCACATACGTTACAGTTAAGGGGGTTTGGAGATGGAATGGTTTAACTTTTGCCGTACACAAAATGAGATTTTTCTTTTTATTTTGAAAGTATTAAAAATAGCATGTAGTAGTTTCTAATTGGGTGCTTTTGATCCTGTGTTTGGTTGACTCTCAGTTAAATTTTCTGAATTCTTCGGAAAGCTCAGCTGTAGTGTGAAAGATGAGCATTTTAGGGGCACTACATAAAAATGATTTCACCCAGTGGTAAAGGAATATGAAAAATAATACTGAATGTTGATAAATGTGAGATAATGTATGTTTTGACACAGTGGTTCTGTGATCGTTTTCAGGTGTCCAAGAGACTTTTTTCTCCTAGTAATATATTTTACAGAAAGTAAACCTACCCGTCAGCCAGTTCTTTACATTGCCCATAATTATACACAGAAAATAGAAATGTACTTAAGAATTTTAGAAAGCATCGCATTTTCACCGGAGGTTTTGTGGGAATCTTGAGTTTTCTGCTGTTTTCTTTTCTAACTCTGCCAAGCTTGCTTAGAGAGTCACTTGATCCAGGAGGAGGATTTCTGTCACTTCAGTACTCTGTGATACCTTTGCCTGAGTAGCTTAGGTGATTTATTTGCCTTTTCTTGTACAAAACAAGGGATACAATTCTGTAGCATTCATCTAACATGAATTAATCTGAAAGGACAGTTATTCAGACGTTTCTTCTTTCACTGCATGTTGTTGCATACGCAGGTTTTTACATGGCTGGTGAGGAGATCTCGTAAGCGTTTTACCTTTAGAGGAATTCTTTTTATTGGGACTGGGGGCGAAAGGCCTGACAGCGCTGTGTAACGGTGCCTGGTTTCTTTTCTTCCAAAATATTTGAAAGGTGTTTCAGTTCTGATGTGCATTTAACATCACATTTTTAGGGAAACTTTGTTGAATTCATTCAAGAAATAATTGATCTGGACTTACTTAATTTCATCGCTCAATCATTTTGTGGTGGCGTGTATTGGTTTTAGCGCATTAAAAAATGAAAACGTTTTTCAGAGCTTTGTTATTTGTTAAGCTATTTAATGTACATTTGCTAGATCTATTGTGTATCGGTGTTGAACACAGTCCGCTATAATTTGTAAATACTGCATTTTAAAAAGCTGTACTGAAAACTTGGCATTGTCTATTAAGGCATGTATGCGCACGTTAGGTTTTTAATAATGCTCTTATCGCTGAAATTGCCACATACAAGTGGATATAGGCATGCGTGCTAATTTTTTTTTTTTTCATTTCTTGCAGTTTTTTAACAGCTTCACATTCAACTTCTTACTGTAGACAGAAGTCAGAGATACCCTAACAAAATCAGTGGAGCTATTTCTCCTACAGTATATGTCTGTCTAGTGCTGAAATACGTGATTTATGTGCAAAAATTAAAGCTGTTCATAATGTGGCATTTTAGAGAATGCTAGGCAGTAAGTAAAATTGCTTTACGAGGTATTCATACAAAGCACATAACAAATAAAGTCTGTCAGGGCAACTATAAGCACCCTTTTTGCTTATATTCACTTCTCCCACCTTTTCTGAATTTTTGTGCTTGCGTTACTGCTCCCCTTTCCAGCCCCCTTTATGTTCAGGACCATTTCCTGAAGACTTGCTTAGGTTGCACCAGTCTCTTTGCTTAGTGGCGGTGTATCCCGCGCACCTTGTACTGGCACTGCTTAAGACAACGGTGATTTTCGGTTTTAGTCTAATATATGCCAAGTCTTCCCGCTTTTTGCCTTGTTAGACGTGAAGGAACGCTTGCCTGCTCTAAAGAGATCGGATCGGTCTAGTAATTAGAAGAAACTGTGCCTCTCCTTTTGTAATGGAAGAAATAGATCTGGGCACCTCGATGCCTGCAACTTGAAGAGTCTGAGCAGAACCCTGTCCTCCTCGTACGGGGAAATCCACCTGTTGATCAAATAAACTCTGATTCTGAGATACAGCGTAAGGCTTGGCTGGGTATGTGCAGGCCACAGCTTCTGGGCTATAGGCTGGGGTAACTCTGGTGTCCAAATTCGTATGCCAAGATCAGGCAGGGCAGACGCAGCGGAGCGCTTTCTTAATGCTTTATCGATGAAGAGAGAATGAGTGAGGTAGAATCTAACTGGCATCAGTGTAATTCCAAGTGATGCTGAAAGATCTCAAAATATACAGCTGTGTCGAAGCAGGTGCTTGTCTGGGTCTCGCCTGACATGAGAGTAACACCACATGGTCCGAGGATGCAATGCTTAACTTGTATTTAAAACCCCAAGGTTTTTTTGTTTGGTTGGTTTTTTTAACTTAGAAAAAACAAAACCCACCCCAAGTACCGTAGCAGTAAGATTACAGTCCACAACAGCTTTGAAAGCAAAGAGTGAGCACACTTAATACTACCGTTTTACTACTAGTGTTTTTAATTCTCCTGCATAAGAACTTACAGGCAGTAATTAGATAGCTAAACCCCGTTCTTTCCCTTTTACGCTAGAGGATTTGGCGTGTGCTAATTGTCACCAGATCATTTCACGTAATTGCCTTTTGGCGAAATTAAGTGGAAATTTCCTGAACATCTTAAACCCTCGCTTGCCCACCCCCTCCCCTCTCTACCTTTGCTCCCTTACAGGAAGGATGCCGAAAATGTCAGGCACGGTGGCTTAGGGCTCCAGTATGCAGGGGGCACTTCATCATAGTTAAAGTGGGGGGGGGAGAAGACAATTCTTTTCTTGAATGAATTGCTGGACACTTAAAGCCAGGAAGCTGATTTTGTTGTTTTGTCTGAGAGATTGCTAATAGAGCACAGGGTTTTGTTGGTGGGGTATGTGGGGGGTTTTTTGGGTTTTTGTGTTGGGTTTTTTTTTTTTTTTTTTTGAAAGCAGGTAGTTCTTGCAGGAGCAAGTAGGCACTTGCTGGCCTGGGAGGCGGTCGGGAGGGAGGGGGAAGAAGCAGAGGGATGCAAAAGTGTCGTGTCCCCTGCCTTTTTATTTTATTATTATTAAGGGGAGGGCAGTGGGGGGTGTTTTTTTTTTTTGTTGTGGGGTTTTTGTTGGGGTTTTTTTGGTTGGTTTTTTTTGTTTTTTTTTTTTTGGTCAGGCCCTGACTAGGAGGGGTATTGTCCCAGCACATGGTTGTCAGTGCTCCTGTCATCATTTGTGTGAAAGAAGAAAATGAGCCTTTTTTTAGCAGGGCGAGTTGTGATTATCAATGGAGGCCTTGTCTCCCTCTACAATGGGCAGTTAGCGTAGGGCAGGACCTTAGGCAGAAATCAGCTACATTAAACTGTGAAGGGTTCAGGCCACTGTATCAGCCATAAAGGAGCAAGGGGAAGTAGTTTTCAGGAGAAAATGCTTAGTCAGGTGTGAAAGCATCCTTAAAAAAAAAAAAGAACAACTGTGACTCCACTAGCTAAGCGGAGCTGGGTAAAATTAAATCTTCATTTTTTTCAGGAAATGTTTCATGACTGGAACTGAATGTTTATGCTTGGGAAGGTGATGAGGACCAAGTTACATATAGCTGGTGGGTCTGGTTGGCTTTAGCTTTTCAGTTAACCTGAATGGTTTGCAGTTTCCTTGCTGAAGTTTGGGGTACCACCCGGAGCGGCTGCTGGTGTGGGTGATCCCTGGGGCTGGAACGATGCTTACTGATGGGTACTCTGCTTTGGGTGTTGGTGACCCTGGCTGGAAATGGAAGAATATTACAATATTTGCAGCAATATTTTGGGATTTGCCTTTTCTTGCAACTTCATTTCCTGATTTGGGGGGTAAGGGGGTGTCATTCCTAGGCAGAACCAAGGAGAGCTCAACCTTTGGGAAAAAAGAAACTGTCCTCTTGCGAGCATCTTTGGAGCTGCAGAGCAGCCCAGGAACATCTGTTACCATTTCACTGGCCATAGTCAGTATAACTGCAGCAGCACCATCTGGAAAATACAAGGAGACAAGTTACAAACCTATTTTTTAACGTGGACTGGTATTGAATGGTACCCTTTGCTTAGCCCAGGGAGCAACTCCAGGAGGGCCTGCTAATTCAAGACCACTGTCGACCTCCTGCATCCACCCTGGAGGAGGGGAAAAGGCTGACAAACCCTCTTCTGTGCTGCTTTTGTTTTATTGTATTAGGCTCATAAAGGCACTTTCAGGGCCCATCTTTCTTCAGCAGAAAGGGAAAGCAATGGGGAAACGGGGAAGAGGAGGACATGGCCAAAAAGACAGGCGGAGCTCTAGCTCCATTTGTTTTCGATGTCTGTTGATTAATAGGTTTTACGGTGAATGGTGAGCTCTCGTTCCTCCTCTGTTACTCGTAGTGGAGGAGGGAGAAGCGGCTCTGGGGGTCCGGGGTGCAAGTGCCTGATCATTCCCTCCCTTGCCACGTTCCTGGTTGCGGGTGGTTGGGGGGTGCCCGGCGGGTGGCAGCCCATCCCTGCCTGGCGAGCAGGACTTGAGGCTTTAAGTACGCTTAAAAGGTCGCCCCGGGTCGGGGAAGGGGATCCTTCCCTGGCCGCGGGAGCCGCACTAGCTGCCATGAGGGTTTCGGGCTGTGCTGGGGCAGGAGCATCCCCCCCGCCCTGCCCTTGGCTGCTCAGCCGGGGATGCATCGGAGTGGAGTCTCCCGCCGGCCGTTTGTCTGAGGCCGAAGGCTTTGGCTGCTGCGGTGCTGCAATGGCATGATGGCTTGTTTTCAGCCTGGGTGGCTTCTTTTGCAGACCTGCTTTTACTAAAACCACGTTATCCCGGCAAGGACAAATCCTCTGGCCTCTCTGGCATGTTTTCCTCTGACTTGAGTTGATACCATGTTTTTATTAGCAAAGCCAAACAGGCTATGAATTTGCAAACAGAAACTGCAGTAACAAACTCTTCCTATTTAAAGGTTGGTTTCTCTTTGTGTGCTCAACAGTACAATGTTTCATCTCATGCAAGTCTTATGTTGCTTTCTGAGACTTAGGAACTATTGATTTATACAGCATGTATTAACTTCTTCAATAAATGGGGAGTATTCATCAGTGGGGTGTATTAAATTGGGCTGTTTTCGCATAGAAGTATCTTTCATCCTGTTAATGAAACGTCCTTACCATGCCACAAAGACTAATACACAGCAATTTATACACACAGTCCCCTGCAGTTTAAATCTAAAGTTCAGATATTTCTTTTGTTCCCTAAAGGCACCTATTGGAACTTAGGCTAAATGGATCTCTCTCTGTTTGAGAGTACCCCTCTCAAACATCTATCAGTCCAAAATTTGTTGTGGTGGGTTTTTTGGGTTGGTGTGTTGTTGTTCCCCCCCCCCCCCCCCTTCATTCCAGAGCTCCATTATTGTTTAAAGTCATATGTGTTTAAGCACTCCCAGAAGCATTTCAAATTCATATAGAGAGATTTAGTAGTTGAGTCCCTGTGGGGACAATTTCCTCTGGTTTGCTTCAGGCAGGGGTTATCAAGAAAAGCAAACTTCTGTTGTTTTTTTGCAATTCTTTACCATGACCTCTAACCCAGCATATGAGACCCTAGCTTTCAGTGGAGAGGAGTGATTTATCAGCAGACGACTTGGTACTTTGTAGATGCTGGGATTTCTCTCCAGAAATCTCCACTTGTACCCATCCTATTACCCGCATGCCCTGATGCTAATCTGTGCGTACCAGTGCAGCTCCCCTTTCCGTCTCTGACATAGCCATAAATGGAGTTCTTCAAGTTGCCAGAGAAATTCCTGCATCTCACAATGGCTTTTAGCTTAAAACTACCCTTGATAAAGTACTCGCAGATGTATACTGGAGAAGGGCCTTTTGCAGGGGGATGACTAAGGTCATCTAATAGGTGTCTCCTATTGATGGCTTCTGTGGTTTACCTTTCATTGCCAGTGGATGGGGTTAGGACCACACTTGTTACTCAGGCAGAGCTCCTATTGACTTCAAAGGAAGATGCATGTGCGGGATTAATCCTGCTCTTTCCCAGCTAGTCCTTTCTTTTTCTCTTTTCCAAGGAAGCTTAGCTGACTTCAGGAATGCTGCTTTTAAAGAGCAGCTCATTTAGCATATTATGCATGATTAGCTTGGCTTGCAAATTGTGCGCGCTGTTCTGAGCAGAGTTACGGTCCCTTTTCCCAGTGTGTGATAAACAGTGCAAAACACAACACAGATCTAGCCCGGGCTAGCGTTACAGATGCAGACTGATTTGTGGGGGCAGTGGATCACATTCCTGTCCTGGAGAGCATATTTTTGAGCATGCAGATGACAGTTTCCCCTTTTCCCCCCAGATACATTTTCCCCACCCCTCTGCCCCAGCATCATCAGAGTGGCAAAAAAAGCATCCTATCCTTACATCCAGTACCTTTATATGAATTGTCTGTTTGGCTGCAGGGCGGTCACCCAAATAAAAATGACCTACCTGGGAAAAAGTTTGCAGACTGAGGTTCAAATTCTTCGTTGTTGATTTTTTTTTTTTTTTCCCCTTTTGCTTTGTGTTTTTCTCTGAAAGGTGTTAAGTAAAATTCATAATAATTTAGCACTTGTGCCATTTTGTGGAGGTATTGCAGGAGGCTTGGTACAGCAAAGCAGCGGGTGGCAGTTTCTCACAGTTTACATGTAACCCCCTGTGGTATATCTGGCTTTGGTGATACAGGCATGTAAGTCCAGCTTTCCTCTCATGTGTTGTTTCTTGTTTGTCGGCTTAAGTCTGACCCTCTAATGTTATTCTGTCACTTTTTTTTTTTTAACTAACCAGTTCCAGTTTCTATGAAAATAAGCTCTCCATGGAAGACAGCCCTCAATGTCTGTCAGGATAGGGTTGAGAGTTTTTTGCAATAATGTGAACATAGAGTTGGGAGAGCACAGAGCTACAGCAGCTACCAGCTACGCTGTGGGTCACCTAACAGCAAGTGTTCACACAATTCTTGGCCAGCAAAAATCCCTCTTAGTGGGAATAATTGTTGTTTCTGAACCAGATCAAGTGGTCATTTGGCATATAATGTCATGTGTTGTTGACTAGATGCCTGCTAGTTTGCATGGTGTGTAATATGATTTGTTAGGTGAAGCCTTTGCCAAACCTTTCAGTTACTGTCGGAGTGCTTAGGTTGGTTTGGTTGGAAGAGAATAGATTTTGGGTTCAAGCATCTCCTTCAGCTTTTTGAATTAAGGGGCTAAATCCCTATAGTTCCTCTGATGTGAAACCATCGTGGATCTGTGCGGCCAAAAGTTGTCCTCGGTTGTACAGCTGGCAGAAGACCTGACCTACAGCCCAGCCAACACAACGTCCTGTAATTCATAGCATTGGCTGTTGTGACCACGCTCCATGCTGCATGATGGCTGCTTGACGTTGGACTCTCCTATACCATGTGTGCGTTATTAGAGAGGAACCATTCTGTGGAAGGGCTGCAAAAAGAAAGAAACCTGGTAAAAGTTGTGGGAAGCATAAGCACTGCTCTTTGACTTGCTTGTTGTCTTGGACGGACACTTTTTTTTGTACGTTATCAAAGGGGTCAGTCAAATACCTGTGTACGGCTGGGGCTGGGGGAGCCTCCCAGGGTGGGGGAGGCTGGAAGAGCCGGAGGCGAAGCTCTGCTATGTCTTCACCAAAGCATGATGGAGGGACGACTTGTTTGTTGGGGGGGAAGACTGATGTTTCTTTTCCTCCAAGCTCTCAGTCTGTCTTCCCTCTTCCTTTCCCCCAGTCTAGAAACTCATTCGCAAAGAAGTGGCGATTCATTTTTGAAATGCTTTCAAGGGAAGCTCGGAGTGTTCGAACCGAGATCAGAGAACAACTTGCCTAAAGCGGCGCAGCGAGGGCGCGTGTTTGGGGGTGCTGGGGAGCGAGCGGTGGGGTCGGAGCCGTCCTCAGGCAGGAGGGTGAGCTGGGGAGCGCTGGCAGGCCCTGAACGGCAGCGGCGCTATCGGGGGCCGCCGTGGTATCGCTACTTTATTTTAATGTGATTCCTTTTACTTGATGTTAATGCAAATTGTTCCTTACTTAAAGTAATAAAAGGAAATGAAGACACATTCTAAAATGAAACCTGACTCTAATCCATTCATCATCTAATACCAGCCTCTTTATCTTTGCTGGTACCTAATCTGGTTAAATGTCCCTGTTGTAGGATTTTAGTGAAAATCCTCTATGGGGAATAGGGTTTTTTGCAATTGGATTACTCGCAGTAAATGGTCCAGCAGTTCGCTTGTTTCAGCTTAATTTTTTCTTTGTGATCTTGTGAGGGTAAGTTACAGTTCAGCCTGCCTTTTCCTTTCATTCATTCACTCCTCCTTTTTTTTATTTTTGTTAAGAAAAAGATTTTTTTCTTCTTCTTCCCCCAGAGCTAGGAATGTGATGGGGAAAACCTCACGATATCTGTGTGATTATTCCCCCCCCCCCAAAAGTGTTAATTTCAATGGCTTTATCTGTGTTTTTGCCATTATTTATATAGCTGAATATTTTAGTAGCCTAATTAATCAGTATCCAGTTTCCTTTTATTAGCGCTCTCTGATGAATTGATAATTAATCATCTCTTCTAAAATATATATATATAAAATATGCAGGTGATCGCTTGTCAGCTTAATGCTTGCTGATGAAGGGAATACTCTAGCACTACAAAGGCTTTTTATCTGGAGTACTTGCAATGAGCAGTAAAATGCAGAACTGAAAGTGAGGACAGGAAGGGGAAAGGGAAAGACCTACAGGTCAGTGAGCATTTGGGTCTCGTGCTAATTAAATGGGGGACTCTGTCAGCCCCTCACTGAGGAGTCTGCCTGCATCTTGGAGGTGAAGCACAAGATTATAAAATAAAAAGGAAAAATTTTAAAGAATTGCTGTTGCTCCGTACAGGAGCACGACAGGTCAAAAAGATTAAAGAAACTCCAGAGCAGGGAAAGTGTGTGAGGAGGTTTTAAGCAAGAGGGTGGGAAAACTGCAAGGGTGACACTGAGAAGGGATCTGGAAAAGTCTGAGGATCGTGTTGAAATCCTGGGTACTCAGATTTCTATATGTCATGCCTCATGCTGCAGTGGGGAGTACCTGGTGCTCCTCTAACGCTGTCAACCTTTTTCTCTTGACAGTCTAACAAAGTGCCAGTTGTGCAGCACCCACACCATGTACACCCTCTTACGCCGCTTATCACGTACAGCAATGAGCACTTCACACCGGGAAACCCTCCTCCACACTTACCAGCCGATGTAGATCCCAAAACAGGTAGGTGGGAAATAGTTTGGGGGTTTTTTGAGAGCGGGTGGATGGATCTTTCCATTTTGCGTATTAGGGGGGAAGGAGTGCGCGCAGAAGGATTTCCCATGCTGGAGCGCCAAAGGGGGCATGTAAAAAGTCAAATTCAAGCAAGAACCCAGACAAAATATTTTCTTTTTTAAGCCAATTAGGCTTCAGAAGGAAACCTTTTGGGTGAATTTTCATAAAGCTTCTGCAGGGTGACACCAGAGTTGCACGTGTGGGGTCGTTTGCAGGTGTGTTTCTTTGCAAGCGTGATACCCCGTCTAGTAGTTCAGTCTACCAAGTGCTTGGTTTGCATGCATGACCCAGAGAGTTAAACATGTACGTTCTGTGATCTGCACTTACAAAATTGCAGCTGGAATTTTAAAGGTGGTGGGTCATGACCAGTTTCAAAATGAACCTCTCTTAATTCCCCAAATCCCATTGTTTCTGTGTCAGGAGTTCAGCCATTTTTCTCCTATAATGTTGAATTTTCATCCACTCCAACTACTTAGCTCCAGCTCTACACTTGCAACTCTTTTCCCCAATGTAAGTCTGCCCAACTCTCAGTTCAGCCTGAAGGGCAGTCTTCTTGAATATAGAGCACCGTGTAAAACCCTGACTAGATTTATTGGTGTTAGAGAGTAGAATTTACATGTTATTCTAAGTTTTTAAGAGTCCCTGTTTAACCTGAGGGCCCAGAGAAGTCAAAGTGTCAATCGTCTTTCTTCAGGCTGCACTGAGTTCCTAGTGACAGTGGGTTTGTTTTTGTCAATCCAAATCCCAGCTAGATAATTGGAAAGTACATCAGAAACGGAATTCACGTCAAAGGAATCGCTCTGTGTTGGCCCTAACGTATGCAGATAATTTATCTAAACTCCAGCCCTTGAACGCGGCTGTGCGTTAGCTGGTTTTCACTCCCTATGCTTCAACTGGGGCCCCCTTTTAATTGTGCTTAATGCTAACTTCACGTGGCTTAAAAGGAATCCATCTCGCCATCCCTGGGTATTGCAAGTGAATGGCATAGTCAACCTCTCATTTAAATAATGGTAGTACAGGGAATAGCTTTTAAATGGTTATCGTAAAACATATGATTAACGTCTGTAGACTGTTTACTTTTCTTCTGTGAACATTCTTTCAAGTGTGCAAATAGCTCGCCGGATGGTTAAAGCCCAGTTAATCTGTTTGGGTTTTGTAACGGAGAAAAAGCAATGTCTGCATGAAAATGTCACACAAGGAGATCTAATTTAGAGATTAAAGGCTTCCCGAGTGACTTAAAAAAATAGTTTTTAGCCATGAATACAGTACCCCTTCTTTTTAATGCTTTTCTGTTTTAATTTTGCTTCTGCTGTGTAATTGCATTTTGGCTTGTTAATTGAAAGACCCAGTCTTGCAACCCTTACTCCTCTGAGTAATTCCTACTTGCTCTTAAGGTAAGGAGCGCTAAGATTTAAACCCTGTGTCTGGAGCTGGTTTCTGCTCTACAAGTAGGAACTGCACCAGTTTCAGAGAGGACAGATGGGCTCTCTGTCCTCCCCTGCACACCTTCAACATCTGCCCCCGGTTTTACCAAGCATTTCCAGGGGCTCTCACCTCCACTTCTAGGTTTTGACAAAGATTTCCTAGGTTTGCTCAAAAGCAAACATCATTTGCAATTATAATGACTTTGTAACTCATTTTGGAGCTTACTGTGGAATAACCCTGTGCTATTGAGTACACAGTCAACGTATGGGTAGGGCCTGTGCTCTTTTGGTGAATTTGAGCCTAAAATAACTGTGAAGTTGATACAGGGACCATCTTTCTGTTGAGCATTTAAGACAATACTAGCACAGAGCCACACCAAAACTATAGCTGAGACTCCTAAATTCTTATCCTAAGTGACAAAATAATTATCTCTGATTGGAGAGGTGACTGAGGGAGCGAATCACATGAATTTTTCTGGTTGAATCTCATTTAAGAAGATGCCAAGAGGCTCACTTTTAAAAATAAGACTGTGAAACAGCCTTTGGAAACCCAAAGTGAAGCCGAAAGTATTGCAATAAAAATTAATAGAGCAATTTAGAGACATATGTGCTTTTTCCTTGTATTTTATTTCCATGTCTCAATACTAACACTGCTTTGTGTTCCTCTTCCATAGGAATTCCAAGGCCTCCACATCCTCCAGATATATCTCCTTATTATCCATTATCACCAGGCACTGTAGGACAAATCCCCCATCCGCTAGGATGGTTAGTACCACAGTAAGGAGTTCCATTTTTTTAATTTCCTTTTTCTTTTTTGATGTGTACAATTTATGTTAAAAATGGTGTGTTTGTGTGTGCACGCACGCGTGTGTGCATGTGTGTGTGTGCATTGAGATAAGTGTGTTTGCCAGCTGCCACTTCATTGACTAGTTATGAATTTACCCACCTCATGAATTAAAACTTATGCCAGGTCATGTGGTCTTAAACAAACATGAGCAGTTGGACACAGCTTTGCATGTCATCTCGACCAGCTGATGGCTCATGAAGCATGAATTTTCAAGCCCTTCTGCAGAAACGTCCTTTTCATGCTGATGCTCTTACACTGCACCATGTGGGTTTTTCTCAGATTTGTTTTTCTGGGAGCTCAGGGCGGTTCTCGTGGACATTTTTTTTACCAGGGCCATCCTTACTATAAATGTGCAATTTTAAATTTCCTTGGCCTTCCCCATTGAAACTCCTTTCGTTTTTCTTGTGAAACAGTAGAGCTTTACATCGGCCAGTGAGCAGCATTCCTGGTCAACATGTGGCTGGGCAGTTGGCATCTGAGGAATGGAATTTTCTTGCAAACAAGAAAGTAGAATTAGTTTACTTTAAAACTGGCTAAGAAAAAAGCTGTGGAAAGTTAGTTTGGGGTTTTGTTTTCTTTTCAGCTCCTCATATCCCACTTGTTGGATATGAGGGTCCCTCCAGTAATAGAGTTCTTATTTTCTTTTTTTTTTTCTTACGTTGCCGTCTCTGCAGTTGGTTTATAATGCACTTAAGCACTGCCTAGGCTTTTTGTACAGTATATTTTATTTAAATACTTATAAAATACGTTTGTATTGCTGCATACAACAGTTCTCTGCATTATAAATCAAGACTATTCCCCTATTTTTCTCACATAACAGGCCTCATCAATTTTGGGGAGATCATCTTTCTTTAGAAATAAATTGCCCAAAGCTAGAAATAGTTTGTTCCTGTTTGAGGTTGTTTGGCCAGCTGTGCTAAAATACCTCTTCACAACTTTGCCCTCCATAAGGAAGTGCAGTTCTCACCTCGCAGGAGAGCAAGGCAGAGCAGGGGGTCCCCACACAGCCCCCCCCCCAGGTCTCAGGCAGGGAGAGGGGTTGGTGTCAAAGTCTTTGGGGGCCTTTCTCAAGCATAGAAGTGTGGATGCAGGAGAGCTGGAGCTCGGACCTCGGCCACAGCAGCCTGCTTCTGGCCACTTTGCAGGCTGCCTTTCCTCACAGGGTGGTCGTGCAACTTGTGTGCGTAGAGGCTCTCCCACCCTGAGGGTGAAGCATGTCCATCAGGTCTCTGCAGAAGGCTGTTTCTCCAGAAGAGCACAGCATGAGCAGAAGAAAAACCCAGAACATTGCTCCCTGAAATCTTAAATTCCTCCTTGTTTGTGGTGATTTACTTTTTACACAGGACAACCTGAACACTGGTAGAATGCATGTTAGCTCCCTTTCTTCTTTCTTGCTTGGGGCCTAGCTGCAGTCAGCCGTCTCATGCTCCTCTGTTGCAACTGCTTAGCTCAAGTTTGCACAGTAACAGCCTGAGGATTTAAATCAAATATGCTCAGCTAATGCCAAAAGTCAGTAATATTAAAGACATGAGAGCGCAGGAAAGAAATTCCTCACTGTCATTGACCTGTGCCTCACTGCTCATCTGTGTCTCAGAGCCTTACATCTTTACGTGTGCAGGCACAGGTTTGTCTTCCTTGAACCTCATGTCATGACTGCGAAACCACACAAATGTTGCCGTATGTGGCCAGTTTTATCAGGCAGGTGCTAATGGCCACCTCTGTCATCACCACTGGTTTAAAACAAGTCAACACCCATGGCGTACTTATCTACCCACAGCTCTAACTGCTTCTCCGAGTGGTTTTTGTTGAGGGGTGATACCATCACATTTGCTTTTGCTCTAGGAGAGTAGCATGGCGAACTTTGCAGAAGTAACACAAGGTTTTTATTGCCCCTCTCGTTGCCACTCATGCTTCACCATCAACTTCCCAACCCATCTATCCTCAACTGGCCTGCATGTCTTTATCATAGTACCCCCCCAGAAAGCATCCTGCCCAGTCAGATGATATATTTGAAGGACAGATGAAAAGAACTAGCCAGCACAGACAAACCTCAATCAGAAAAAGTTGTGTGTCTTTCATGAGGATGCTGTTTTGCATGTTGCTGTATTTTTTAATTATTGTAATGAGGTGTGATTGTCTATTGGTTACCCACAATACTTCTTGGGGACTCTCCCCCGGTAACTCTTGTCAACACTTGTTAATCTGACAAAAGGCTACAAATTAAGCTCTGTTAATTTAATGTTTTCTCACCGAGATCTAAATACCGAAAGAGGCCCAAAGCGCAACTGAAGTCCTTTGATTCACTGTACTTTATTTTGGTATAAATTTACATTCATTATTGTTTTCCTTTGGATGTGTAGCCCTCAATTAGTGTGATGGCTCCATTAAAGCAAGCGAGACTTCGCCTTTAATTATTACAACAAAACACCTAGTTTCAGCTTGGGGAGAGGGTCTCTATTGACATAAGCAGAGGTTATAAAATTTAATTAGCCATTCCTATCAGATTTATGGCATTCAAATTGTTCTGTGTTTCTTTCCTTTGATCCTTGCTGTACAATCCCCAAGATTTTTGTTCTGATCAAATGAGAATAAAGCTTACTGTGCAGAGAGAAGTTTTTTGTTGTTCTTTTTTTTTTTTTTTTTTTTAAACCCTTTTGTCTTTCTCTCATTCTCTCTTTGCCTTCTTTTTTGCCAGGCAAGGTCAGCCAGTGTACCCAATCACGACAGGGGGTTTCCGCCACCCTTACCCAACAGCTCTGACCGTCAATGCTTCCATGTCAAGGTGAGTTCAAATGCTGAGGTCCTGAATCAAGAGCAAACGTAACTCTTCCTGCTGCCCTCTCTAGAGGAGGGCATTTCATCTAGGAAGTGTATTTCTGAAAGCACTTCAGTTAAACAGTCATCCATAGTTTTTTGGTGGGGCAGAAGAGAGGACACAAGGGGTACCTTCCCATTTGAAGAGAAGAGGGTGTGCTAGTACTGTCACTGGGCTTTAAGAATCTGGTTTTGAGGAAGAGGTGGAGGGGCAGGAAGTCATCTTTAAAAGCCAAACTAAATGAAAAAGCTGGGAAAATATGATGTTGAAAAAGCAAGGAGGAGAAGTCATAATACGTTTTGCTTTCTTGGTGGCTATCACCCAGAGTGTGCAGGAGGGGAGTCTCGGGAGGGAGGAGGGCTGCTCTTCAAGCAGAGTTGGGAGGAAGGTTATTGCGCTATGTTTTCCCCTACCAAAGCTCCAAACACTGATAGTCAACATAAAAGGGCCTGCCTGACCCTCTAAAGCTTTAGAAGTATATATTTCTCCCCCTCCCTACCTCCAATTAATTCCATCTAATTTTCCAGGGGCTGCTAGTTTTATTTACAAACTGGTTGGCAGCACTATGTTTAAGTAATCACTAATTGCTCCTAATGATAGTTTTATTTTCTGTTCATCTGATTTTCAGTCTGGTTAATTAAATCGGTGGAGGTTTAGACTTTCCTGATGGGCTGAAACAGCTAATCCATTTTGATGATGGCACATAATTAAATTAGCATGCATTACATAGCAAGGTTCCACATCTCTTGCCTGCTCTGTCCCTTCCTCTCCCTCTCTGCAGTTTAATATGTGAAGGTTGGTGTATAGAGGATTTAAGGAGGAAAAGACTCCGGGGGTGGGGTGGGGGGGACACCTCACTGAGAAATGGAAACCTGTAACTAGAGCTTGTGTGTGAATGGGTAGGGAAATAGTGTGTTGTGTGCTTCAGATAAGTAAAGGCAAAAAATTAAAATTTGCCCGTATTGCTCCAGCTAATAGAGAGACAACTGGAAAATCAACTTTAAAAAAAAATTAATAGACCCAGCACGGGGGAGAGAAAATCCTGGGTTGGGGAGAGAGCTGCAAATTTAAACAATGGTTCCCTCCCTCTATTTAATGTTTTTTAATACCTATGAAAGACTTGCAGGCATGGTGTGAGGCAAAGTAGAGCTTGATTTAGTTTAATTATTATTAGAGAGGCTAGTCATTTGAGAGAGGGGGGGAGATGTGGGAGGGGGGAGGCTATATTCCCAAGATAGGCTTTATGAAAGGTATCTAGTTAAAAAGAGTACACAGCAAATTAAATACATTATTGTGGTAATGGGACGACAGAAGTAGAGGTCTATTATACTTATGGCAGTTATAGGAAATGTAGGCTCCTTGCCCTGTTCTAGCACATCCTTTGATATTCATTCCATTCAGCAGCAGGGCCAGGACTTCTCAGAATTAAGTGATGGGTCATTATACTTTAAACACCATGGAGAAGCCTAGATTGGCAATTAAACAGCACTTGCTGACACTCGCTTGTGCCACCCTGTGACCCCCTTTAGATTGAGTTGTTGGAGCTCGGGGCCCTCAGCCTGCTAAATTGGTAGCAGGCACTTCTCCTGACGAGGGCTGGCTCTGAAATCTGCCGGCTTCAAAGGGAGCAAGATCATGTATAAACCATAATGTGGGTGCACCGTGGCTCAAAAAATAAGGCAGGAATAGATGAAATGTTACAAGTGCAAGGGGAAAATGAGAGAATAATGACAAATCTAATGCAACTCAAAGCAGAATTGTTGCACAGAAAAATGCATCCCACTGCTTGTGCATAAAATCAAGGCAGGCAGATGACATCCAGTTAACAGAAACATGTCAACAGTGAAGTAAAGTGAGAGTGAGTAAGAGAGAAGCCCCTGAGACAGCCAGGAACAAAAAATTAGTTGTCCTTAACAAGTTAAGACTCATCATTATATTCTGGCTTGGAGCCATAAAAGGAGACGGTGGTGTATAATGAGCTGCTTAGAATTTTTAGGGTGTTTATTGCAATTCATGGAATACTTGTCTAGAGAAAAAAATACAGGGGGATGTCTTAGGCAAAGGTGAGGGGTGTGCATACACACACACAGCCTTTCTTTTTGTCTCTGATATAAGCCTGTACACGCACACATGCTCAGGCGCACATGCAGAGTGATGAATAGATTTAAGATGCATATCCTTTGTTTCGGCCCAGAAACCTCTCTCCTGGTTTCTCGTACATGGGAACACCCTCAGGGTAGACCGTGCTCTGATACGTGGTTTGACGCATGTTTTCTCATGCCTGCCGTATCAGCTGGAGCACCTGAGCTCAGCTGTGGGACAGCCCTTGCCCTGAGTAGCCAGCGTATCTGGGAGATGGTGCTGGCGTGCCCAGGGATGCCCGTGCTTGCCTGCAGACATGCCGTTTGTGGCTGGCCTCCGGGCAACAGCCCCGCAGGGCCCTCGTGCAAGCCTTGGGGTCGCTGTGTTGGCTCTGCCCAAACGTTGAAGCCAGGAGAGACCCCAACCTCACCCCTCCATCCACGTTTTTCCAGAGCCTTCCTCTAAAAGTAGTTCCTGTCTTTGCCTGCATTATGGCATAGACCTTTGGAGCATATAATGCTTCCCGACCCTGACTATTCCCTAAGCTTAGTCATTACAGTTCATTAGTTAGAGTATGCTTATGAATAGTTTATAAAAGGTTAATGGGTGACTAATAGTGATTTTCATAAGTGGTTTAGACTATTAAGGTAGTGTCTTCAGGTTGTTTTAACCATTTACAACTCTTTTCTCCGCTTGTAGCATCGCCCCACTCACTTTGTATGCATGCAACATGCTTATAACACCTCTTGATCCTTCATTGCCCCTTTATAATATGCCCTTAATGTAAATTGAGACAGGGTTAACTGACTGATGGGCAAACAGTGGACCCGCTATGAAAAAACAACTGCTGTGAGAGGAAATCAGGAAATAATTTAGCAGAATTACACCAGACAAACACTGCACAGCAGTTAAGTGGTGGCAGTGGAAAATACCTTCTGTAATTGAAATTTCAGGGGAAATTCACTTTTGCTGAATGTAATTACTGAAGTTGGAGTATAGCCAGGAACTTAAAAATTAACACTCTTCCTGCACTCATATTGCCATGTGAGTGGATGTCTACATGGAAATAAGTAGGCACTCAGGCTTTGGGCTGAGCCCTTACCCAGCCCACTGAAGTCCATGGGATTGTGAGACCAACTTTGGGTTCTGGAGCGTGTTTTTTATAGCCCCAAACATAGGAAGGGGTATGTAAGTCCAAGAGGCAGCCTTGTGTCTTGGAGGGAGAGAAATTCAGTGTGATATAATGAATGGTCATTGGTAATGAACAGACAACTTCCTTGGGGAAACAGCCACCCCGAAGGCTGCCATGTCTCTGAAGTTTAGAGCTTAGTGGGTAAAATCTCAGCCCAGATGAGTCACCGGAGGCTTCACCATCCTCCAGGCTTTCACACAACACACGTACATAGGCTTCTCCTCCTCCACTGCCCTTCCTCCCTATCTGGCCACTCTATGATGTGCGAATACTTAACTCTCTCTCTCCTAAATGGTAATTGGGAAAACATTTTCCCCATAATTAGAGGGAGGAGTTACATTTTTTGCAGATTTTCTTCACCATCCTCAATTTTTTATTATCTGGAGGTACTTAAATGTTCATCCAAAATAAACGACTAAAATAGCACCCTTTCTTTTGTTGAATTTGTTTCCTTTGAACATCCTGACCATACAACAATCCACCGCATGGGCAGAGTTCATTTTGCAGTGTGTTTCAATTTTTGACCAGATCCTCATCTGAGAAGCAAGTCTTATGACCCAGTTATCATGGCCACATCACACGATCCTCTTCAGAAGCTTAACAAGCACCACCTTTTGTCCCCATTAACTCCAGCTGTAATCAGTCTTCTGTGATATTTGGGGGCCCCTCTCCAGTGATGAGTCTAATCTTATTCAGGTCCACTCTCATACCCTTCTGTCCTTGTGCTACCACTGCACTCAGCTCTTCGTCCTTGCTGGTATATGCCCACTGCCCTTCCCACTGTGTCCTCATGTCAAACAAGCACAGCTCTTTCTGCCTGCTCTCCGAAGGTAGGCTTTTCATCTCCATCTTCATCCTTCATTGTCTCGTTGTCACTGGCTCTCGTTCCAGTTTGAACCCTAGCTAGTCCCAGCAGCATAGTCCTCTCTTGAACGCTGGGTCTTGCCTAGGACAGTCATTCGATAGGATGTGTGTCAACTTACCACTATGCTTATACCACTTTCAGTGAGGTCAGGATTTTGTCATGAGTTTTATTTTCGCCCATGTTTGTAAGTTGTTGTTTTGTTGTTTTTTTTTTTAAAAAAAAAGCTCTTACTGTCCTTTTTTATTGTTTGCATTATACCAGGGCTGAAAGCCCCAGGCACTGCGTGAACGAACTTTAAGTATGTTCAATCAAAATACATACACACGAAAATAAAGAGAGGGAGAACAGAAAAAAAACATACAAAGGCCCGGTTTGTGTCTCGCTGATAGTGAGGCAGTACTGTGGCAGAAGTGGGACCAGAACATCGGTCCTCTTGCAGCCTCACCGTTGTCTTCTGTTCTGACCTACCATGCACCAAAGCATTTCCCAAACATGCATTTCTCTTTTGTCAGAAAGTAAGGAAAGCATTTTGCCAACCTGCATGGAGATTTCTGTCCATAAGTCTTTAGCAGAAGTAGGAATGGCAGTTTTGCTGCCTGTTCTCCTCTTCCCTTGCCATCACACCCTCCTCCTTTCCTTCTCTCCATGCCTTTGTTTGTGAGGAGCTGCAGTTCTCTACAGTTTGAACAATTTCACATTCTCCTTGTCAGTCCCTGCTCTTCCCACTACTGCCTTCAAAGACAAAATACTTTCTGTCTAATGATCCTGAGTACTACCAGCTGATAGACAAAGATCCTCAGAACTCGTGGTGGACAGTACCTCTTGTTCATGAAAGTACTACTGTGTCATCTTCTGAATGTAGGGAATGTCTAGGCAGTTTCAGGGCGGGGGGTAAGTTCAGTAATGGAATTTATGAGAGGGGGGGGGAGAAAAAGAAATCCATTATATTTCTGATACTTGTACACAATCTACTTATACATGGTATATCACCACATTTTAAATCCTGTTTGGTAGGAAAAATCATTGTATATTGATGATAGATGAACTAATTCTTTATGCCATTGCATGTTCCATATTCTTGGGGTATTTTATTTGGACCAAGATGGTTCAAAATCTGGGATGAGATTAGGGATTTGTAGTGATAAAAAAACTTGTCATTTGCCAGATCACTTTAGCTTTGGAATTTTGGGGGAAGTTATTTCTAAGCCAAAATTTTAGGCTAGATCTCATTCCCTGGAAGCCTGTTGACTTCAGTGGGAGTTTTCTAAGGGAAAAGGCAGTCAGTCATAGTGTGCTTTCCTTATTCACTGCAAAACCTTTCAGAGACTGTTGAGAAATAATGATAAGAAGTCAATCCTGCTTTTGAGAAGATTGTTCATTTTGGTTAAGAAGTAAAAAGTCTAAATGATTGTGCCATGTGTGTGCTGTGGCCCCAGCTGAGCAATTTGATTTATACAGAAGGATTGCACATCCCTCTGAATCCAGTTGCAGGACTGGGGCCTGTCCATGTATATGACCATAAACCATAAAGCTGACAACATTTTTCTCTTTAGAAAGGCTAGACTTTTATTTTGCATGAATTCAAGCCTTCCTAGGTTACCTTGATGGGTCAAAATTGACTTAATTCCAGAATCTTCCCACCTTCTGTTAAAGCAATGTGGCCCAGAGATTTATTAGACACAAATAAACATTTTCTTTTGCTCCATCAACAAAATGTAGCTAATGAGGCATCTATAAGGATTATCAAAAATGCATCTAGATTGTGTTGGCATTAATATTTTATTTTGCTGTCAATATGCAACAAAAGATGTCATCCCAAATTCACAACATGATTCAGAACTATAAAAATTGATTCCTCGGTTGCCACAGATAATTTCTTAGCAAAGAAAAACACTGGTGGATTTTCTTTCAGGTAGCTGAATTCCACTTTCATCAAAGTTCATCCAGTTGAATTTGCCTTTTGTTAAAGATGTTAAAAATCATGATGTCTCATGTCAGTAATGATAATGAAGGGGAAGATTGGCTTTAATGACATTAGAAGAGTCATTATGTTTAATTTATTGCTAATTAATGCTGCCAGCTTTCATACGCTTTGTCTAGCTGTCATGTGCTTGTTTTATGCCTTTTTTTTTTTTT